>VZTH01017408.1:205385-287975 GCA_013397815.1 Aleadryas rufinucha | reverse complement strand
AAAAAAAAAAAAAAAGGACCTTTGCTTCCTTCTGCTCTTTAACTGCGATGCCCTAAAGAAACCGTCTCCCTTTCTATAAGCCAGTGCCCGGGTCCCTGCGGACAGCGGGGACATCTCGGGGCTGGGCAGGGGTGATGCACCAACACGAGGGCACTGGACTTCTAAGAAGAAGTACCCCCATGTCCCCCACCCCCGGCTGGGGGCTTGCCGGCAAGAGGCCGCGGTGTGCCAGCCAGACTGAACCCCGGGCCGGGGCCGCGTGAGGGGCGAGGCGGTGCAGGCAGCGACACGCCGGGGAACCTGCCCCGCTGCGGAGCCGCGGCCGCGTCCCGGGGCAGGAGGCTCTGGCCGGTGCTACTGAGTCACGCTGTTTGTCTTCGTGCCTGCACCCTTTGCAATTTGCTGCATTGTTTTTCGAGATTTTGCTTGCGTCAGGCTTTAGTAATTCTGGTGCAAAACAGACTCAAAAAATAGGAAGCAACTGGTTATTTTAGCTGTCATAAAGTCACATCCCACACAGAGGAAATGAACAATATCAGAAAAACGGATCCCGGCTATCAGAAGTCGAGTGTTTCCTGAATTTGTCTGTATTGAGGATGTCGATAAAGTAATCAGCAATGTGCACGACTCCCGGGGAAGAGCCTGCTTCAGGCGGCCAGGAAAACACTTAACAGCTTCTGAAACCAGATTTACTCCTATCGAGAGCTCAAGGTTTCCTGTATGAACGGAAAGGGTCAGCCTCTTTCACTGCACAAATGTGGTGAGTCAGGTCCAGTTTTGCAATCACTAAGAACAAGTGCTGCGGCACGGGGCTTGGCCCCCGCAGCGGGGTCGCTTCCCCCGGCCAAGGGCGCGAAGTGGTCGCCGGGGCCCCCGACCCCGTCCGGCACGGCTCGACCCGAGCCGACCGGCGGAGGAACCTCAGGGGCCCCAGCGAGCGGAGCTGGCCTCCCGACTGTTTTTCAAGTCATCCGCAGGAAAAGACCGAGATCTGCCATGCGATCTCCAAGCACTATTAAAACTCCCCACCAAAACCACACGCGACATTACTAAGGACACTCTCAGAGTCACTTGGTTTGAAGGAAAACAAATCTGAGTCACCGCGGCCGCGCACTGTGGTCTCGCTGCCAGACCTGGAGTGCGGCACGTCTTTAATTTACTGTAAATCAGACGGGGGCCAGAGGGAGCCGCGGGAACACAGAGAGGTGGTGTGGCGGGCGGGAAAGGGGACCGCTTTCAGGCACTTCCCATTTACCCCTGCCCCGACGGCGGGATGGGGACGGGACGCGAGCTGCGCGGCAGCCGGGGAGGGCGGAGGGGAGGGCGCATGGCTTACCGAGGGGGTCCTGCCGGATCAGGGCGTGCGCGTAGTCGCCGACGGCGCGGGGGAAGGAGTAGAGGGGCCCGGCGTAGGCGCCGGTGCCATAAGTGGCGGCGAGGTGGTGGGAGAAGGCCGGGTGAACGGGGGTCGGCTCGTAGATGGGGGTCCGGAACGGGGACACCAGGCTGGTGAAGGAGGAGTTGGGCGACGGCAGCGTCGGCGGCGGCGGGGCGGGCANCGCGGGTTTCTCTGGGCTCGGGTTACCCTTCGATAGATTTCTATTGGCGCGGGGCGGAGCCCGCGTGGTCTCTGTCCCCTTCCTGCCACGGCGCCGTCTGGCCAATGAGCCCGGCCAGGGAAGGGGGAAACCACCCCCCGCCGGCAAACACTCCCCCCGCCTCCCCGGGCGAACTCCCCGCGGCGCCAATCAACCACCGCCGCAGCCCGGAGGAGCCCGGGGCAGCGGGGCGCGATCCGCCGCCCGCCGGGCCCCGACGGCACAGGGGGCCCGGCGCCTCCCGCAGCGGTTCCTGCTCCTCTGCCCACGCACGGCACAGCGTCACCCGGTTCTTGGGCTTCCCCGTGGGGGTGCGCGCTGACCCCTGCAGCGTGGCCCTGGCGCGGACCGAGGGAGGAGACAAGAAGGGGATGGGCACCCCCCACTCGGCCCGGGGAGCTCTCCTTTGGAAAGGTCCGCGCGGGCGCTCCGCCTGACTGCGTGGATTGGGAACGGGTGGGGGGAGTGCCGTGGGCGGCGGGGCCGCACAGGCTCCTGCCCCGTGCTCGGGACTGGGCCGAGAGCACGGCGTGGCGAAGCAGGAAGTCGCGCCGCACTGCTCGCGTCCCGCCTGGCACCGACGGCCGGCACCGTGCGGCAAACTAGGGGGTGATGGGGCGTCCGGGGGCCGCGCGGGGCTGGGGTTCCAGCGCCCTGGCAGAGAAGGCGGCGCGGCGGCCCGAGCAGCGCCACCTGGGCTCCATCGATTAAATTTTTAAGATCCCGCTGGGTGATTCCCCCTGCCCCGCAGCCCCGAGTGAGAGACACGCTCGCTGTCCGGGCGTCGCCGACTCCGCTCCGCGGGGCCGCCCCCTGCCAGCACCGCTGTCGGCCGACTTGGGCGAGGGGTGGCGGGAGCAGTGTGGAAGGGACAGCGACCCCCGCTCTGCCCGCGCCCCTCAAGCACCCGGGGCCTCACCCCGACGGCAGCGGCAGGAGCAGCCCTGTCCCCCTCTGTGCGAGCGGAGGCGGCAGGTGCACCCTGCGTGTCCGCGGACCCGCCGTGCGCCGTCTCCTTCACATACCCCCGTGCTGACCCCCGTGCTTTTCCGTGCAGCGAGCACGGAAAGCTGTTGAGGAATAGCAGGTGCTGGTATAATTTTGCTTTTTTTTTTTTTCTTAAAAAAATTTTAAAAAAAAAGGTCTCCAGTTCAAACCCACGAAGATCTTAATAACTAAGAGGCTCAGAGCAAGACGAAAGGGTGTTGGTGAAATGAAAAACAAAAAAAATGTATCTTTTAATAATACAGAGAGGTTGGGTTTTCTTTTTCTTTACATTGCTAACAAATGCCAAAACTCACCTTTAAAACGTGGTCTTGTGTCTTGTAAATATCAGGTACACGTAAAGCGAGCTGACAGTTTTGATTATTTTTTCTCTGTGCTCAGTCTCCCAGGCATTGCTCTTTCCAAGGGGTTTAGTTAATGTTTTCATCTGGAAGTGTTGGATTTGCAGCTTGATTTACTTAATAAATGTACAGTAAACCGATGACCCGTTGCCCTCTGGAATAACGACGTGCATGATATGAGGCAGCAGAATGGAGGGCCCCCACAATATTTTACAAGCTGTCGATTCAAAATCTTGAGAACAAGTTCATGCGAAAAGAAAAAAAATGTTTTGCTGTATTATTGGAAAACAAAGAAATAGAGGAAGAGATTATTCTTTTCTGACTTTTATACAAGCAATAGGCCTTGTTAAAAGGAAGTTTTAATGACACAGTTATTACATTCCACTACCACTGCATAATCCCTAACAAGAAAAATGAAGCACTTAATTTTGCAGTTCTACAGAACCACCCCTTTCAAATTCAGTTGTTAGACCTCAGCATTCCTTCTTCCACGGGTTGGAGACTATTAAATCCACATTCATGAAATGTCACATTTATTGAACTACATAATTTTTTAATATCACTAGTGCAGGTTTTATAGTTGATTTTATTGTTTTTATGGCCATTCGGGGCTCTAAAACCCGGATTTTTTCAATGTTGCACTTATAATTTTTTCACACAGTCAGAACTAATAAAATAGAACAGTTGTGACTTTTTAATGCAAGGGGTCTCGGAGTTTCAATATTTTCACTCTGCTGGATACTAAAACCAATAAAAATACATGAGATTTTAATTATTTTCTGGATTAAATAAAACCTTTTCCTTTTCGCTTGGAACATACATTTTGTTTGTAGTTTCTGTCCTGAGGGAGATAATGCAGTTTCGGACAAAATACATTATTACCAATATTGTTGCAATGAGTACAGTTTTGACCGGATTTTACAGTCTAACGGGCATTTAAAGTAAGGTGCTGTAGATCAGGGCAACCAAGACAGTGCTTTAGTATTTCTATTATTTATTCTCCAGGTTCCCTTTGGAAAGCTCTCCAATTTATCTGGAAAACTCTGGGGCGGGGGGGAGGAGGGGAGAGAGAAGCCTTGGAAGAGATAGAAAATATACGCCTTTCCCGATTAAAAAAAAGGAATCCTTTCACATTAATTTTCTTGGTATGCACTTGAAACACCCCCAAGTTTTCCTGCTAATCTCGGGATTTCTGGAGGACGGCGGAGCGGGATGCGTGCATCCCCACACTGGCACGGTCTCAGCCCGAAGGGATCGGCTGGAGAACTCATTATTTTGTGTAATAACTTCGGGGCCCTGTCTTCCCCTTCACTTTCCGTGAAATCACCCGCCTTCGAGGAGTTCTGAGCTCAAGGAAAAAATAATAATAAAAATCAAGGCCCCCACTTGCTGCAGGCGGCCCCGCTGCCAGCCCCGACGGCGGAGCCGGGCGGGACCGGGGCTCCCCCGCCGCCGCCCGGCCGCGCTCCCCGCGGGGCGGTCAGAAAGAGCGGCTCTGGCCGGAGGAAGCCGGTGCGAATGTGCTGCTTCGTGTGTCCCCCCAGGTCGGGGGCTGGCGGGGACGGGTTGGACAGGCTCCCCGGTGGAAGCAGTGGGGTCTCGGCTGCCACCGGCCGCCCCATGAGTGATGTTGCCACGCTGGCCTAGCAGGACGGCGTCCCCGGGGCTGTGCTGTCAGACTGGCCCAGCCTCGCTCACCGGCTGCTTTGAGCCTGTTTCCCTTCCCTTCCAGCCCTTGTCCTGCGTGGAGCCCGGAGCAGCTTTCCCCAAGGCCGGCGCTCCACAGGTGTCTCGAGTAGCGATGGGAGAAGCCTTTGCGGGAGGAAGCGGCACCCACGGGCTCCGGTGGGGCTCTGGAGCCTTCCGCCGGCCGCCACCGCCTCCGTCCCGGTGCTGCGGGGAGTCGACAGCCCCGCAGAGGCGGTGTCCGGGCCCGGTCCCGCTCGGCGGCCCGGCTGCGGGTGGTCGGATATCCTTCTCCCCCAGCCCCAGGGCGGGGGGGCAGCACCGCTTTAATTTAGCGTTTATGTGTCACCGTGTTCGTGAGCGGCTTTTACGGGGCGGCGGTAACGCGAAACACCTGGACGGCGGCACCGCGGGCGCGCACGGCGGGGGCGGGCGCGCGCGGCTGCGGCGCAGGGCACTGAGCTGTGCCGGCCTGTCCTCAGGCCGGTGGGTTAGAATAAAATAAGAATAATTTAAAAAAACCAAAACCACAATCTCCCCCCTAGTGTTAGAAAATCAGGAAATGAAAGCTTCCAAAACCAGCGACACACGCCAGAAGATATTTCCACCGCACCCATGATTATCTGTGATAAATGCCCCGATGAACAGAATATTCCTGATTCCTGCAGTGGTTATATCGGGCAATACATAAACCGATCCGCAGTTTATAAGTGAGCGTGTCTGGAATCACAGAGCGCTTTCCTTTGCCTCACGGATTGTTATCAGTAACGCGTACCTAGCCGGTTTCTGCTCTCCAAACTGGGATTTTCACCTACAGTCGCACCCTCTGTGACACTGCAGGCTTCGGCAGAGTTACACCAGCGATGGATCATTCCTAGCTGCAATAACTGCGTTTGGCTGTACAGAATTAGTGAGCAAATCAGCAAAACTCCATCTTTTTAACAGCTGGAGCAGGCTACCAGCAGCGTCACTCCCTAATGCTGCAGGGCACTTTCCAAGAGGATCCAGCTCACAGCCATTCCACCCCTTCCCATTATTGAAAATATTCCAAAACTCTTCCAAGAGAGGTGAGGCCACAGCCTTGAACACCTTCCAAGGAGGAAATAGGAGGGAGTTCACCTCTCTGAATTTCCTAGCATCATGGAAGCCAGACTGCTCCAGACAGAGGCACTGCACGTTGCAGGGTGATGTCAGTAGGTGCTACCTTCTTCCAGATAACTCATCTGTTAGATATTCACTTCTTACAACTTCCTCCTCCTCACCATCATGATTTGATTTAATAAATGAGTTACAACTGTAATAAACATTAAGGCAAGTCAGTCTTAAAGGCATTCATTGTATGTTGCAGAACAAGACAAATCTTGGTCTAAAAAGGAGTGGACAACATACAAACTATTATTCTAGGCAGAGCTAGCAGAAGCTTATAGCGTTTTGTTCTACATCCCTATGATTTTGCCAGATTTAAATCATCCAAGTGAAAAAAATTCTGTTCTGAGGGAATCTGCATCATGCTGAGTTTCAGCAAAATGGGTTCAGCTGTTTCTGAGCATTGGGTTAGAAGGAAGCAGATTTTTTTTTTTTGCATTTAGATATCCTTGCTTTGCCCTGGAAAGCTGCAGAGCCCTATCACAGGGAAAACTTCAGGAGATGAAAGCAACCAGCAAAAAGTTGGACAGAGGTTGTCTTTTTGCTTCTTTGCTCTTTTACTCGGGGTTGTGGTTTAGAGTCAGGCAAAACAAAGATCCTAAACCTCTGCAGAGAGATACAGATACCTCAGGAATATTCAAGCCACCCATGGGCTTGACTTAGCTCTCTAATGATTTGAAGAGCTCTTCTTCCCCAGTGCTGAATATTTGTGGGTATGAGAGATGTGCTGCCACCAGCAAGTGCCCTTTTCCCATATGCTGTCACCAGCTCTGATGAAAAAAAAAGAAAAGCAAGCTACAGAAAAGCTTTAATGGTGCTTTTGAGTCTTGTCAAGGATTTCCAAGGCAGCACATGCCAGACCCTCAGGGGAACACATTGTTAAGGTGCTTCCATTTCCTGTAGCCCCCAATATCATTAATATCTCTTCTGGGACACCCTGACTTACAAAGTGGAATATGCAACATTTATGGCTCTGTGGTAAAAGGAATGAGTGCATGGCCCCACATTATGAACACAGTTTAACACCATTTTCTTTCTGGACTGGGCTGTCTTAGCAATTATTGTGATATCAGTATCTCTAAACCAGTTTAATTCAGCTGAAATGTGACATAATTCACCAGTTTTCTTCTGAATTGCAAAGAGGCATCCTATTAAACTACATAGATTGTAATGTTTTTTGAAATGCACTTTTCTAACCCTTCCTTGGTCTGAAGATGTTCTTATCTGACCATTATGAGAATGTGGTGAACAATGCTATGAAAAACAAAGCAATATATTATTCCTTATAGGCTCATATTTCCTATATATCTGCCACCAAAAACATGAGCTATTCTGGATCCTGCCTATAAGTGCGACAGAAAGCTGCTTGTTTAATTATATTTATTTGGGGTGATGGCAACAGTAACATGTTAAAACTTCTCTGTATTCTTATGTGTTGGCTACACACATAAAGATTACGCCCAAAACCATATATAATTCCCAGGGGCTAGATTGCCTCTCACATCTTGCACAATCATTTACGTAAGTGCAAAGTGAATCTAAATGTTGCTAACACAGACTGCTGGCTACCATACACCCACTCTGTGTTGATATAAATGACTATTACAAGACACCAGACAATGGAGAATCTGCCTAAACTACAGTGATGACAAAACATCTTTTTTTTTTTATTTTTTTTCTATTTTTTTAACAGAGCAATCAGAACACAAAATATTATATGTTTCAAAGAGGACTTGTGCAGCAAGATTTTTCATGGTAATAGTTCCAATGAGTCCAAAGTACACACAGCTAAATTTGATGTCAGTAGGAATTAGGTATGAATAGGGAGTGTTAGTTATTTTTGTTAATGTTTTCCAGAGCTTACACATTCACTCTACATTTTTTAGCAAACTTTATCATTTTGGCATCATAAAATCAATCCCTAGATAGGTTTGTTTTATCCAGAGCAGACACACATATGCAGTTGCTGTTAATAGTCAAGTACAGAAGCTTACAATAACCATCTAGCTAACTATTAATGGTTGTTTAACAGTGGAGTTGGAAGGATGGACCTGAAATCTGTCCTCGTCTAAAAACACATTGCTAGGCTCTCAGGTGCAGAAACTCTTCAAAAGGCTTCATGTTCAGGTAGAAGCCAAAAAAATTAGGTAGAATTGGCTCTAGAAGGCTAGAGGAGGAATTGCCTTGGAGACAAATTCAGAACTTGTGCAATGGATTTGGAGTCCATTGAAGCTGATGATTATCATAGGCAAATCATTTATTTTTCATAACAGACAAGAGAATATGCCTCGGTGGCTGCACATGGAAATATCTCATAAAGTACAATATTAAATAGCAGAAAGGAAAGGAAAGGAAGAATAATTTTTCCCTAAGGCAGATGTCTCCTCTTCTTGCTCCTGTCCCTGAGCTGAGGTCTCCTTGTAACAGAAACTGCACAGCTCAGAATTGACTGACAAAACACAGCAGCATCAGTCACAGACAGTACCCAGCCTCGTGTCTCTGAGCCCTCATCATTTCAATTACACTGTTAGTTCATGCCAGAGGTGTTGGGAGAGTTACACAACACAGCTTCTACTTATTATAATACTTCTTGTAAAAGCAAAGAATAAGTTGCACTTGATATGAAAATAAATATGCCAATATTAAATCTGTGTATATCTAAAATCTGTATTCAAAACATTACAGTACTTTCCAAATACTTTAAGTTTTGGGCTTGACTAACTTTTTGGAACACCTGCTCTTTCTTAATCCTTCCTTAGTTTGTCCATCTCATAAACTTACCTCATCCCAGTGTTGGGGTTGCAAGTTGTTGGTGTAGACATAGAAGTTTTAGTGTTGCAGAATCTAAACCATAGCCCAGATGTTCCCTTGAAGTCAAACCATGACACCAGAGTCAAACCTGATACAGATGCTAATCGAAATCTTGATCTCTAACCATACTTTTTTTATTTTAAAATGCTTACTTTAAAACCTAGCAGCAAAATTAATACAAAAAGATGTAAGTAGATGTCTGAATAGCATCCTGAGCAGACAGACAGGTGACACAGACAAGTGCTGAGAAGAGGCAGCTGGACTTCAACCCAGAGCTTAGTGCTACATCCTCGAAGATGGACAGCTTTTACCTGTGCAGCTGAACTGCTGCACAGTAATTCAGAGATAGATCTGCAGCCCATACTTTTGCACCTAACTCTGCTGGAGCAGACACATGCAGGAAATACCTGGAGAAGGATCCTGAACCACACTGGGGATCCCCTTCTCCAGCACTGTCAGTGAATCCCCATCATTCCAAAGCAGGTCTGCTTCCAAGGATTCCAAGGCAGCCACAGACAGTGCAGGCTGTGGGGGTCATTCATACAAAGAGCAGTGAGAAATATTATGCATATAGGTCACATGCCAATCCATACAGTTCTTCATATATCAAGGTACAGCCAAAGATACAATCTGAACAAAAATGGGCTTTTTAAAATCTGTTCAGACTCATAGAACATTTGGGGAGGAGATGCCGAAAGCAGACTGGACACCAGGACAGACTTCAGAGATCCTGTAGAGAGGGAGATACCCATTAATTACAGAATCATAACCAAAATTATTCCTTGTATAATATTAGCAACATGTACTAGAAATTAACTGGAGAAATATCTTCATTTAGAAGAACAGATTCTACACTGCTCGCTGTGTAGCTGTGTGTTTTGATTTTGTGTAATCTTTGGGAAATCTATAAATTTTCAGTAATTTTCTTAAGAAAGTAGAGCAAATTAAAGTTTTAGAATTAATTAACATGATATAACCAATTAAAACTGAAGGTAGAGGTAGGTCCCATTTGCCCTTTGAAGAACATCTGCCAGTCTGGGAGGAACAGTGCAAACCATTTCTGACTTTTGCCATCACATTACCTTCCAAGAGATTCGTTTGTGCAGAAGAGAGGCCTTCTTCTGTCTCAGATGTACTGGCCATAAATAAAGGCAGGTTTAATTGGACCGTAATTACAGAATCAAGTCAGAGTACTCTACTTTTGAAGATAAATAAGCAATTTAATATTAAGATGGGCCTAAACTGAGACCTATGTGTCACTTAATCTGTGTGGCTTCCCAAGCTGTTTTTCTATTCTTTTTGTCTCTTTCACATTACATTACATTTCCCCTCAGGACTGAATCTATTGGTAGACATGACATTGCTCTTTATGCAGCCTTCATAGCACCCATCTGATACCTGTAAAATATTAAACTGTAAGAATGTGTGTTAAAGTCAGTTAGCCAGGATAAGTGTGCTTTATAGATAAATGGGTTTGTCTGGGAGAGAGCACCACAACCTCTGTCTGTATCACTGAAGGGTAAATTCCTAAAGAGTCAGGATGCTGTAGATAACCATTAAATCACAGAAAGTGGCAGAAGGAAGTCGTGCCGCCCACAGCGCACACTCCTCAAACCCTGCTGCAGTTGAAACTGTTGCAATACAATGCACTTTCAGTTTTGCCTGTTGCATTTTCTGGAGTTTTCTTCATATTTAGTTCACATATGGGCTTTGAATACTTAAGTCTCACTGTCTGTGGGTTTCATGACATGAATAGTTTCTTAGAGACTATCGATAAAGCCCAAACAGGATCAGTCTTACCGTGTCTGCCTACACCCTGACTTAGACCCAGGGATGTGCTTTCTCCAGAGAACACCTGAACAAAAGTTCTGCCAGCACTGCCACAGACAGTAATGCAAATGGGACATGGACAGTGTTTCTGTTGCTTTTGGGATGTGCAAGCAACACTCAAGCCCCTCTTCACAGAGTGGGCAATGGCACTGCTGAGTTTGTGCCCACAGTTCTCTCTGCTGGGCAAGAGCATCACAAGATGCGTGCTCCTGACAAACATTACACACGGAGACCGGGAACGCCCAGGTCAACCCCACACATGAGGCAAGACTGAGGATGATAAAGCCTTGTTATTACATTTTCTTTCTGTTATGCCTGTCACTACTTATGCTACTCTGTTGTCCCACACTAACCTAGTTCCTCTCATTCCTGCAGGTTTACACTTAAAACATTAGTTGACAGTTTTTATGTGATCTTACACCCTAAGCATTGGTTAGCAAACTATACTGTCAGCTCTTTGTACTTCTTCTCATCAGGCAGTTCTTCCAAGCATACAGCTACAGTTGGCTCTTCTTCTCTGAACTTCCTCCAGCTTGGCTTCCCGGTAACGAGGTGCAGAGAACTGCACTCACCTTTTCCAGATGTTATCGCACGTCAGTTCCAAGAAGAGAGACTCACTTGCTCTTTCCCTGTGGTGTGTCTCCACGAGAGCCCCAAATGATACTGACATTTTTAACTGTCGCATCACCTAGAAAATTCCAATGCAAATTCAGAGGCCCTCCTTGCTCACCACAGCAGTCACCACATATTTTCTACCCTAAGAGAAAAGGAAGACCTCGGACATCATCTTCCTAACAAACATTACTATTTCTGTAGAGACCTCAGATTGTTTTCTAACTTTTCACACTAATCACATGAATTGGCTTATTTATGACAGGGAGAGGAACGATAGGAAGTATTAACTAACCCTGTACTGGTGGTCAGAGTAAAGCAAAAACAAAGCTGGTTTCCAGTTCTCTGCAGTGAGACTGATTTTCCATTGTCGTTCCACATTATCTTCCCATTTAAGTCTGCTCATGCAATTCTGTTGTGCATCCTGTAATTCTCTTTTAGTAGGTTTAAAACAAACAAAAGGAAGTACTTTTTCACACAGCGCATAATTAAATTATGAAACTTGTTGCCGTGGGAAGTGCTGGATGCCAAAAGTCTGAATGGGTTCAGAAAAAGAGAAGACAAATTAATGGAGGATAGGTACATTGATGAGTATTAAACATAGTAGCTCGCTCACAGTGTTTGGCTCAGGAAGCCCTTTCAGAGCTGTTTGATGAAAGCAGGAAAGGATTTTTCTACTAGTGCCTGTTTCTCCCACAGTTTCCCTCAGTAGTCTCTTCTGGTCACTGGCAGGAAGAAGATATTGGAGTTAACAGTCTTAGTAAAGCAGCTCTAGTGCTCCTCTCCTAACGAAACACACAGATGTCAACGGATGCCTGCAAGTTTAAAAAATACAATCTTTAAGCCAAAAATTGACTTCTCTTTGGATGTTTCTATCAGATCTGATCCAGCTGACTTTAATACGTGCTGTTTACAGCAAAGTGTATGACTGAAACAGGGTATTTTAAGGTTTCAGCATGGCTAGATTTATTGGCCCAGTCAAAAGTTCGATTTTACAGATATTACAGGTTGGATCGACTTCACTGGGGACCGATGTCAAGAGACAACCTGTTATCTGTGCTGTGAAAGTTGTGTCTGCTCCTGGAGCTCTCTCCCCTCTCTGAACAAACGCTCCCACCAGCCATTGTGGTGCTGTCTCTTCTTGTTGACTTTGCTCTGTAATTGCTGGTTTATCAGCCTCTCCTCAGATTTCTCCATTTGTCCTGACTGACAAGCAAAACGCACAGAGCCGTACGCGCACACACAGGAAGGAGAGGAAGGCAGGATGGTGACGAAGGAGAGGAGGCTGGGCTGGTGAGGAAAAAGGAGAGGAGGGCAGGCTGGTGAGACAGGGAGTGAGCCCTGGCCCCTTGGCTGCCACTCTTTAGGCAGAGAGCCTCACCCCACAAGCTGCACCTGTTGCACCAGTCTGTGAGGGAGGGAAAACTGGCCCATAATTTTGATAGCATCATGAGTTGCTTTCATTTCTTGTTCTGTGTTTGGCTGCAAAACATGTTGTCTGATTTCATCTGTATTACTTTGTCATGGAGGTTTCTTTCTTTCATCATTTAGAATGACAATATCTCATTTTGGTCACAGCCTTGTTTCCAAACGTCTCCTGCATTAGCTCAGATTGTGTGTAACTGCCTTAGTTACTGCAGAAAAATTCACTTAGGCATGGTAATGAATAGACTGAAGTGATTTATTCCTAGTGTTGAGAAAGAGGTACGTGTTTAACTACATTATGTTGTTAAAATGCACATGGTAAAAAGCCAGAAAACAGTCTGTTGGCTGAGGGCCTACCTCACTTGTGAAGTAATGACAATGCAACAGAATCAAATTCAGAGGCTTAATTTTCTCTTTGTCACCAGAAACCCCAAAGTACAGAACATTACCTTTGATTTTGAAGAATATTTCAGATCCTTTGGTTGCAGGAAGGAGGTCAGACTGCACAATGTGAGTGAATTAGCCACCTGCTACTGTAGCTCCATCACACAGTACTTTAGCATCTCAATGTTATTGACTCAAATATCCTAAACTTTGCTATAGTTCATCATCTTGTATGACTCTTGGAAGTATGAACTTGTAGACTCTGTGGAAAGAAAGCTTACATTCAAGCAAAGTGTTAGGAGCAGCACTGATTCTGGTTTTTTGTCTGAGTGGTACTGGGATGGAGAGCATGAACTCTCTGGAGGGATGCAGCAGTGACTACAGTAGCACTGTGCTGCCAGATAAGAGGGAGAGGACTGTGGTTCAGCAGCTCTGGACTGGAAACTGGGGGTCTGGACACCTACCTTTGTCATGTTATGGTGCTGTTGGAGTTCATCTCACCACACCCATGCCTGTTTGTGTATGTTCACCTGCTCCCCATCTTTTAGACTAAATTCTTCTACAGGTGTGATCCCCATTCAGTGCATCTTGATGGGAAGCTCTTGGAATGTCCATAATATAAGCACAAATTATAATACAAAAGCAGCAATCTAAATATTCAAGCCAAAGTCTTGAAAAAAACTGTTAAAGTCTTTATTAACCCTGCTTCACTAACAAGTTAAGATGCCCCCATGAAAAACTATGATCAAGCTTTATTTCTGACAAACAGTTATTAAAATAACAATCCTCAGTTTTTCCAGTGCAAATTATTCTAGTATCTGCAGACTGGGGTGCACTATTCATGCTGCAAAATATTCCCTAGAAATAATAGGTTAAAATAAACAGCCAACCCAAGCCCAAAGGCAAAGAGCTGGTCCTGGACAACAGGCAAGATAATCAGGGAATAACTAACATAGATAATCAGCAAATCATTCAAATGAATTGATTTGACTCTGGCTGGCATCCCTGTTTCTGCCTGAAAGCTTCAGTGAAATCTAAATAAGTGGCAGTTATCTTACTGTCTCTTCCTGTTATCTGACTCTAATGACAGCAGAGGAGAGAGGCGAAATCATGTCTTTAAACAGGATCATGGCCTTTCATTTAAAGTAAATACATCAAAATGGAAACTGCCTGAAGAGTAAGTTGCCTTGGTTTAGTCCTGTGCAGATTAAGTAATGTATTAAAACCAGACAATATCAGTTTCTTGCAATGACTTCAGCACCTTCACTGCAAATGGGCACACACAGAATCAGAAAGTGCTACTTATAACGACCCAAAGGTGGCTAACAGGACAGTGTGAGGTAGCTGTGAAGAGTTAAAATTCAGCCAAGGCATCTGTATTTTATGTTTCAATAAATGCCTTTAACATTAAAAAAATCACAATAGGAAAAGTTAAGGGGAATGATGCTTATCCCAGATTCAGCAATGCACTTGTAGCATCCAAGTTAAAATCAGTGCCTCCTTAGGTTCCCTTATAGTTGATGAGGAGAAACACACAGGGCACCTAGCAACAAATTATCCAGAGAGGTTCCTGTCTGTCTCCCCTGGCACTGGAGAGAGCAGGGTATAGAAGGTTCTGACTTGGGTACTTCCATATAGGTGCCTAAATGAACATAGAAAGGCTGAATTCAGGCCATGCCTTGCTTTGGGAGGAGAACTGGGGACCAAAGAGGTGCCTTGACCGCAAGAAGACAATGGGCAACAAAGCTTCACCTGGACTGAGCTCCATCAAAATCAACTACAGCTGTTGAAGAGGTGGTGAGGATTGAAGTCCATCCTCTGTCACACCAAACTCCTTATGGGTTTAAGACTGGGCCCTCAGCATATCAAACATAAGTGGAAATGCATGCAGCTCCATGAAGACAAGACCAAACTGTGGTGGCATGGGCAGAGGGACACGGGCTGTGCAGCTTTTGTTGGTAGGCTAGGGAGGCAGCTCTCAAAGCAGGGCAGCATGAATTGCCAGAACTCTTGTTCACACCCCTCTCTCTTTCACCAGTGAGGGTACTCACTTGTCAGGGGCTGTTCATACATCAGGAATGCCATGGAGAGGAGGAATTTCTCTGGAATACTTGGATCCTGCCAGTGCAAGATTTGTACTTTCCCTTAGAGCAAGAAGTAAAGGTCCAAATTAACTTCTGTAATAATTACTCTTCTTAATTCTTAAAACCCCCTAGGTGTCAGATTCTATTGTAGATCCAACATCTTTTTCAAGAGTATCTGAATAATGAGAAATGAGAGGACGACATAATACATTTATACTTTAAGCTTTATTTTGTTTTGCTTTACTTCTATAACTTGAAAGATGCTTTGATCCTGTTTTATTGGAAAAAAAATAAACTGAAAGTGAGGCTTCAACCCAAACAGTTTTTCCCAGCAGTAGGCATAAGCTCTGGAAAATAAAATGAAGGCTAGAGATGTGCAGGGACTATTAAATGTAATGGAAAAAAAGCACCTATCACTTAACTGAGTTTTTGCTGCTAAGGCAGTTTTATGTTTGCTATTCTCAGGTACTAACATTTATGATAGTAACCTTTATAAAGTCAATTTAATTATCTTTATCTTTTTACAAATAATAAATTTAGTTGTCCTACAATGAAAATCAATTGTCAACATAAGCTATGGTTAACATCTAATAAAACAGCCCTCTGTAAATCCATGATTAATAAGATTGGCTTCTGTATTAACTAACAGACACCATAAAATTTTCTTCCTTGCAATAATTTGTATATTTAAGGTTCATTCTGCTGGACTGAGTTTCCTAAAATAAACTGTTAGAGTGAATGAATAAAATTTTGGTGCCTATCATTATTATATTATAACCATTTAAATATATATCTGTAGCTGAATGGTTTTCAAATTAATGTCATATTTTAATTAAGTCAGAGAAGATGGTGGCTATAGCAAATGATAAGTGATTTACTTCTTTGTTTCCTTTACCTTCTGAACATAATGACAATGCTGCTTAGGTTTTAGCTTGAGCATTAGAGGAAGCTAATTGAAATGTAAAAAACTGATTTCCCAAAACCATCTTTACATATGACAAGCATTACTTAAGCTCTTCTGTACCACCAGAAAAACCCCCAAANACCCAAAACCACCCCAAATTGGAATTTACTCCCTTGGAAACATGTTCACAAATTTCTACTTCCAAAGTGGCAGCAGTGGTGCTCCGATTCAGCATGAAGTTATGTTACATAAGACAGAGGAGATCTCTGCCCTCCCTTGGAGGTTTAAAAGGTTCCTCTCCCTGTGATACACTGCCTAAGGACACTGGTGTGATACAGCAGCCATAGCAGGCAGTGCTAAGCTTCAATTGAATTTGGGTCTAGTCTTTAAGAGCAGAACAATAACTTCCTACCTATCCTGAAAGATCCCAAAGTGGTTTTACAAAGTAGAGGAAGTAGGTATGCTTGAAGTACCTGTAAAAGAGCACACAGAACCAGGCATGAAAACTACTTCCCCCTTGGCTAGACAAACCCTTCCAAATACCATGGAATCTTTTGGCCATAGAGACCTAATAGGGCCTTAGATCATTTTGTGGGTTTTTTAGGCATCATTTTCACACTCAGTGTGTACTTTGGAAAACGGAGATTCTGATCCTTCATCTTACTACTTTACTGTAAGCCAAGTGATTGTAGCAGAATTAGCAAGACTGGACTTGTGCAGTGGGGAAATCAGTACTTGGAGAAGCAAGAGTCACCATTATTACTCAAAAGGCTGGGGAGAAAGAAGTATTTTATCGTGTATTTAATCAGTTAAAAATGCTAAAAAAGAATATATTATTCCCTGGTAATTGTTATCTTTTGCTTTACAAAGCTTCTATCTTAATTAGGGAAAAAAAATATTTTTAACTTAACCTCTGGCAATGAAAAGAAAATTCTTTATCACATGAAAAAAATGCTTCACATAGTAGCTTTAGTGCTCTGGACATTCTCAGAATAAAATTATAATAAAAAAAAATATGTTGACAAGAACAGAGAAACTCTGAAAAAATCTAATGTACTTTTATGTGATATTTCTGTTTATTTCATTCCTTTATTTGATAATTTTTAACAAAGAAAATGCACTAGTCAAGTTCAAAGTTGGTCATTGTGCCTCATTCTTTGAATTACAATGATTAGGTTATAAACAGACCAAGAATGACAAAAGCATTTCAAGTATAACTAAGGAAGGCAAGGGAATATTTATATAGGCTTAATATTTTGGAGAAAAAGAAAGCAATTCTGTTAACTTCTATTATTTTACAAAATTTTACTTTGTGCCACCTGAAAACCAATAATCATCACAAAGTTGTAGAAAGCTGGAAAAATGGAACAATTTTCAGACCTAATATGAAAAGAGCAGCTTGTTTCTAACATCTTCCCTGATGAGAGACTGCTAGACCAAGCATTTGCTCCTTTTTATCTGTCTGAAGAGCACTCGTGTAGCTATCCCACGCCCTCTTTTTGGTAGCTAGACCCTTTTCTAGGGAGCCAAAGAGTATATTAGAAGTACAGAAATATAACATAGAAACATAGAAACGTAAATGTTCACTTCATTGCATTCGCTGTGCTCGTACTTTCAACGATTTCAAGACTGAGCACAGAAATGCTGCTTGGATTGAGCTTGTGTTCACTCTCCAAGGACAGCCTCCTAGCTTTGCTAGGTGGTCTGCATCTCACCTACAGAACCCCGTCACTTAAAGCCTATGAATGGAAAGCATAGAATGATTTATTGTTGTTTAACTTTATAAAGTAACTGCATGGGTGGGCGTGCAGTTTATAGAGCATTGCCCTCTACCATAAAAAGCAGTTTGTAAGAGGGGAAGAAAAAAATAGTAGTCAAATGGTTGTAAACACTTGTTTAAAATGCACAAATTTTAAAATACAGTTATCAAATCTATTTCTTCTCCTGTTTCTAATGCTCTCAAATATTAGAACTTTCTTTTTTCCCCATAAATATTTTTGATGAAAAAGGAATGTTAAATTTATTTTTCCAGTTCTTCCTAGTTTAATTTTTTTCTTTTATCACTCCAAAGAGTTAAAGACTTCCTCTTGTTTCCTCTACCCTCTTAACAGCTAATTGCAAAGCTGACTGACACCTAACAGAAAAAAGAAAAGCAGTCTAGCAACTCTGCACCTTCTCCTCACTCCTCTCTAGCCCCATGCAATTGCTTGATACCCAAAATAAAGGCAGTCATCAAGAGCAGCCAGTCAGCTTAGTCTTCTTTACTCCCTTCAAATAAACATTGCATCCCTCAACAACTCTGATGCAGCAACTGCCTGATGTGATGCAGCTCCCTGATTTCCAGGAGGAAGCAGGAAGTCTCCTTTCCTCTTTTTCCTCCTGGCTGCTCATTTTTCACTTGAAAAGGAAGCTGGTGACTTAATTTTGTGCTTCTTGTGGCCCTCTTATTGTTCTGTCTGCATTTCATCCTTTACATGCATTTAAACTTATTTTTCCTTATTTCATTTCCCCACATTGTATTCATTGCATC
This sequence comes from Aleadryas rufinucha, assembly GCA_013397815.1. Taxonomy (NCBI): domain Eukaryota; kingdom Metazoa; phylum Chordata; class Aves; order Passeriformes; genus Aleadryas; species Aleadryas rufinucha. The sequence continues at coordinate 269,619 of VZTH01017408.1, read as the reverse complement.
TAAGTTTTTTGTTAAATCAAGAGCTGTCTCACTTAACCATTAACCTAGCATCCAAACAATACTCATCAGATTAATTAGAACACAGCCATATACTACATGGCCCAGTCACTGCAACTCTCCTTTATGCTCAGCTGGCTTGAGTCAGTGTGGGTGTGACCTGGCTAATTATTCTGTGGCAACGGCTTTATACCCTTCTTGTAAAGGGTGCCTTACACAGGATAAAATCAGACTGCCAGGTAAGTTAGCCTGGACAGTGCCATTTCTTCCCTCCGGGTTAGATCTGTGATTACGAGGGCACACAAGCAATAACTGTTGCTTTATTTTTCTTACCCTTCTTTTTTCTGTCATACATCATACAATACACCAAAACAAATTAGTGCTGCTTTCTGCTTTGGGCAATGCCCATGTGGTGGGGAACATAAGAGTAAGCCAGGACAAGAATTTAGTTACCAAAAAGGTCTATCGGCCCCTGCAGTAAAACCCAAGACATGCACTAGATCATCTTTTACACAAATGCAGCTCTTCATAAAACCACCCCCTACTGAAGCTTGAGTATAGAATTCTGAATATGGAAGCATAAATTCAATACTAGTTTTTGAAACGGTTTTTTGACAGATGTTTGAGGAAAAGCTTGGCAAAACCCTTATTTCCAAGTCCTGGTTAGCAGCCAGTACCTGAGCTCAGACCAACCTTTAGCGTTAGGGCCATCTAGTGGGAGAGGTGCCACAGACAGAGGCCAGGACACGCTCTGCATCCAGATTTCTCATCCTATTTGGCTTTGGTGTGACCTCTGGATACCTGGGCCAACGGAACAATGATCAGCAGATCACTGCCAGTATTGCAAACAAAGGACAACAACTCCAAAGGCTCCAGTGTTTCAAGTCCCTTAGAGCAGGAGAAAGTATATAAGGTAGGTACCAAGATGCCTCCCACTTAACCCAAAAACAAAGCTGGATTTGTGCTTCTTAGTCATTTGAAAGGGAATTAATGCTTTTCCTCCTGCCATTGGACTGTCAGAAAGCAATTAGCTTTGCCAACAGCAGTGAAAGACAGGATAAATAATAAGAAGCAAGATAGGTGTTCAGACAGACAACTGATTAATGGTGTCCCTTGTGCTACATATAGTTCAGAAAATCAGTGCAAGGGTACACTTCAAATGATGGCTTTCTGGCTCTAGCAGCACGACTGCAAAGTGCTGTCTGAATGGTGCCCAGGGTATAACTAGTTGACATACTTGGTCAAAGACAAATAAATACATGGATCACCTATTCGAAGAAACATCAGTGTAAGCCTGCAAGCTTAATACAGAAAAGTGAACAATCTCTTAAATCATGTTCGGACAATTACCTAAGAATAGTGCTTCAATGTAAGGTTACCTTCCAGTGTCTTTCCCAACTCCCATCATAACCCTATTCATGTACTTCTTTAACATGTTGCAGCTTAAAGTTTTCTTCAAATTTTCAGGTAAACAGCATGAAAAGAGCAGCTGGTCAAATGCTACCGTAGATTACTGGAAATTCATTGTTATTATACAACATAGAAGCCGCATTTGTAACCAAGTTTGTGTTTTAATACTAAGTACCTAGATCTTAAAGGAATGCTGCCAGTTTGTGATACACAACCTGACTGACACTGTGTCCCAACCAACACCTCACATCTGCAAGTTAAGGGGAAGATAAGAACAGTGGGGTTCAAACAAACAAAAAGCCCAAGACCCAGTAAGACTAAATTTCACAGAATGAAGAGGCACTGAAATAAGGCTATTGTCTTTTATGAAACAAGGGAGAGAACAATCCTCTTCTGACAGCACAAGACTTATGACATAGCTGATAACGTTTCAGCTAAATTAAACCTGGCACCATAAGAAAGATAAGTAAGTTACTCTGAGTGAGGTGCTTGTACATTTGTTTTCCATGTATCAATTTATTTGAAGTATCACAGTCAAAAGAGAGGAACTGGAATAAAAAGCAGGTATAAAACCAGAACGCTTATTTACAGTTGATTCATACACAAAATGGTAACTGATAATTCTGACAAAGCATATTTCCACATCCCTTTCTGGTATTTTAGATCTACTGAGAAACAGAAAATGACTTCTTACTTGACAACATACATATATATTTAACATAACAGCACCATAATCTGCAGGGGATTTTTTCTTAAAACTTCGCAAGCTGCAACATAAAAGTTGGACCGAGGCATGAGATTGAGCAGGGAAATCTTTTGATTCAACTTCGCATCACTGTACCACTATATAGAGAGACCAAGAATAACCAAAAAAAGTTATGGCTCAGTAAGACAGTAAGATAGAAATATTTAGAAACAGGGATCTGCAGTGGATAGATCTTAGGTCAGCAATCTTAAAGGATGCTTAGATTTCTGAAGAAATTCTTCCGTCATATCCTCTGTTTTGTTCTCCACTGTAGTTGCAGATTTGTTCTCTTTACCTTTTTTGACACTTCTTTTGTGCTGGGATATAAAGAAAATACCCGATGTTAAGACAATACAAAGAAATTAAAGACTTCTTGCTCATGTGCAATGCAGTACATTGTGTTCTGAGAAAAAAGTTGACATAACTCCTAAAAAAGGTTACTAACAGACTGCACTTACTAAAGAGATTGACTATAGACATACAGAACCTCAGCAGCTATTTTTAAAGGGTCAACAACAAGAAAACATGCTCTCTCCAGCAAGAAAACCCCTAGACTAATATACCAAGAAGTTTACACTGATACACTAGCAGAGGAAAAGGGTCAGAAGCAAGTAAGTAAAAAAACTCCAATCCCATGAAGACTCAAGAATGCCAATATTTCTGTTAGGCCTCTAAGAAAACACTCCACATAATTTCAACTCTTCCATTAACACACATATGTATAGCAAATTATGACCTTCTTTTCATGCAGGATTATTTGCTGAGGAGTTTTCAACTGTCTGTCCAGCTTGTCAGAAATCTGCATTATTTTATCCACTATAACTGCTACTAGCATCTGCAGTTACTTTAGCTCAAATTTAACAAAGCATTATCTATAGGATTTAAAGAAGTTGTGAAACTACACTAATATAAGAAGTGACTTGAAACTACAGCGCTATTACAGAACAATAATATTTCTTCTCTCAAATACACAGCTGCTTTGCTTATCTGTGGAAGTTACCTGGAAAAAAGGAATGCCACCGTTTGTGCGGCAATAAACATTTGTATCCTTTAAGTATTTGTCATAAACAAGGCTTTCACTGGATTCCTGCAACTCTCCTTCCTCTTCCAACAGGTCCTAAAACAGAAGTGTTTCAGAATATGTATTTAGTGTCTGAATTTCCTCAATGAATTTATTAAGCATGATCAGATCAATAAAAGACATGGAACTTCTATTTTTGGAAAACAAATGAAATCTAAATTATTAATATCATTGCTTATTTTTCAAGAGAATGTTTTTGTCAAAAGCTCAGCACACTTGAGTCCAAGTACACCGTAAAACACAAAGGCTACAACAAGCCCTGGGGTTCCAGTCAACTCTCCTCAAGGGCATGGACAAACTTCAAAGATGTGAAGTCATTCAAGAGCCTCATTTGCCATTTATATACATACCTGACCTGCATTATCCTCCACCTCCTTTATCACACTGCTTAGCATAGCATCAAGATTTGGTTGCTTTTGCCTTAATTGCTCCAGAAGTACTTCCCGAGGCTCTGTTCTCACGAGTGTGACTGGATAGAAGTAGTCTTTTCTCTGTGGAGTTGTCCCTTTAATGAAGATTTTACACTTCTCAGTGTTTGCTTTAATTTCAGATCCTCAATTATACATCAACTGAATACAGAAATCATGCTTTGTTCAGTCACCATTCCTTGCACACATCTTAAAAAAAGATGTAAGGCTGGTAGTTATATTTTGGCACCATTAACCTTCACTTATGAATTCTGGAAGTCAAATTGTTTTCTGTAAGACCATTCTGTCCCCAACCTGCTTAAATACCTGTTGGAATATCCACTTTAAGATCCTCTTGCAGGAAGCCATTAACCTGAGTTAGCCCATGCTGTACTTCCTCCGTAAGTGCCAGCTTCTGCTCCACAAGTATCTCCTGATCCACCTTTATTTGATCAAGAAGGCCATTTAGCACCTTCCCCTCAGTAGCCTTTTGTCTGCCAATATGGTCAGCAATTTCAGCTATTGCTTTATCACAGTTTTCCTCATTTTTCTGAAAATGAAACAAAAAACAACCCAACTAAAAACATCACATTAACAGGAAAGGTAAGGTTATGGCCTCTTTTCTAACATGTGGTGTGTGACTAGTGACATGACCTGAAACAAAACAACTGAGAGACCTCAAACTGAGAAGTTTCAGTGCCAGTTTTACACTCTCATTTTGAGAGCTGTCTCCAGAAGAGAGTAGTTTCTTAGAAAGTATGATCATTTTAGAAAGCTAGTAATAAGAATAAAGATGATGCCATCTGGCTCAGGTCACACTCCTCATGCTTCTATGCACAAATCCTGCACAGAATTAGGATATTCAATTGAACGTGAACATCCTACAAGCACTAGAACCTTTACTGCATTTGTAGGGAAAAAGGAAAACATGTTTTTAGCCAGTCCCATTGAAATGAAACTCCTGAAGTGTTCAGCAGGTACAACAGATAGATGTCTTGAGACTGCAAATACTTTTAACAGTTTAGAGTTTGATTCAATCCTTGGGGGTCACTTCCAACTCAGAATATACTGTGTGATTCTGTGTGAAGGAAGTTTCTAGCTGAGTTTTTCCTCCTGAAAGTTCGCAAAATACTGGATTTGGCCATTTCATTGCCTATTACAACAATAAAACAAGGGTGGGATGCGAAGTTTGTGATGGAAATGAAAAAAACCCAAAAAACAGAGAGAAACTCTTATCTAAGAAGCCAGAACTCATAGATACTGAAAAGGAATGCCTTCTCCCATATTGATTCAATCTGACTAATAAAGTGATTTGCATCCTCCAGAAAATAGCCTGCATTTGATCACTGTGCATCTCCCAGGGACAGTACTGGTAGATAAAGCTTTAGAATCAGAGATAAACACACTGAGATGATGTAAAATGCCCAGACTACAAATGCAAGTTAGCTGTATGGCATTAATCATGACACCATTTTTTGAGGTTATGTGCACTTGAAGTTCAAAGTCTTCCTCTTAATTTAGGCTTTTGATTTCCTCTAACTACATATATATAAGCTCAGTAACATGAGTCTACTATCAAAAAAACCACAGTTTTGTTCTGACTATAACCGAGAACTTTTTTCTCCCCTCTACAAATTCTGCAGTAAACTTTGACTTAGGAGTTTGCATTAGACTACAAACGACTATAGGTACCTTTTGTAAACACTGAAATTGCTGTTTCTCATCCTTGAATGACAATAGCTGCTGATTAGTAAAGTTGACCATCTGAGCAGTCGTAAATTCACCCCATGTATTGGTATCCTGAGACACATTTTTGAGGTTGCTGAGAAGATGTTGACAGTGGTCATTGGATTCTTGTAGCATTGTCCTGTTTTCAGCATTTATGTTCCGGAGCTCTTGAGAGAAATTATCCAGAGATGCAGTAAATTTGCTATGATTGGAATTTGTACTGCTGACTAGGTCTGTCGTTTTCCTGCAACAACATATTTGAAAGAGTTCAGAGATTTTGAAAGGTAGATTTTAACACAGTATACTTTTAGAAATATGAGACCAGAACCAGTGAAATAGCACAGTTCTATTGAACCAGTTAATTATAATGTTGTTGTTCTACTTAGAAAATTTGCAGCACTTGCAGGAGTAGGTTTGTTAAAAAAACAAACAAAACCATCACCAACCAAAGAAACCCAAAAGAGAACCAAAAGACCCTAACAACAAACTAAAAACAGCTTCAGCAAGACCTTAGTTATTCAGTCTGCAATAGAATGAAGGATATTGCAACAGATACATTATTATGGTTCAAGATAAACCTTGATAATATGGAGTTCTGAAGTGCAGACACTGGGGGACACTCTTCAGCATATTGCTCCCAAAATGATACTTTCTTATGGCAACATGCTCCGGAGACAAGTTTGAGGGAAAGCCTTTTAGAACTACTGTTTACCCTGGGGAAAGTCAAACTATGATCTGCACTCTGTGTGCAGGCCATGCCCAGCAGGCTTTATAAGCACATAAATATGAAGAGCATCCAGTTTTGAAGTTCTTGTCGTATATAGTTTATCTTGCACAAGTGTACAGCAAAAATAATGTGCTCCTTACAGGTGAATGTTTTCTTGCATAGCAGTGATGGTGGTCTTCAGGCTTCCATTTTTTGTGAGTACATCAGTTAAGTTCTTCTGAGTCTCCTGAGCAAAGAGGTCGAGCTGGCTTTGCAGTAAAGACATCAATTCGGCTGCGCTCTATTAAGAAAAACACCAGAAGCTTCTCTGTTATTCTGCACTTTTAAACAGTCTTAAAGGGCACTTGAATGCCTGAATTAAAAACGCAGAAAATGCAGAGTTTTGCAGTCGTAAAGCAGAATTTAGTGCAATTTTTTTGCACTTGTAAAGTACAATTTTTGTATAACATATGTAAACATATGAGACATGTGTAAATGCACATATACTGGATATGCTCAGAGCAAGGGGAAGGGATTTTTTTGTTACATTCCTACATAAACTACTTAAACCAGCCTAACAAAAGCTGAAAAGAATTACAATCAAGTTACTGTCCTCCTAGCATTTTTTCTGAAGCAAGTATAATGGTTTACTACCACATAAGAGTTTAAATCAAAGGAACAAATCACACTTGATGTTAGGATGCTTTCTTACTCTAAGGATACCTTTCTATGTGCCAACCTCGTCATTTCCACTTCTTCTTTTAAACTGTCACAATTACGCTGGAGCTGAGCAAAGCCAGTGGCTGTTTCTTCTTGTATTTTCTTCAGAGTGAGAAAAAGATCTCCAAAGAAGGTATCCATTTCCTTTTTATGGCCTTCCATCTTGAAAAAAAAATTATTTACAGTTAGATATTTATATCTTTATTCAAGAAACTGATTTTTTTTTTCTAGCATAATTGATACAGAAACAAACTCTATCCCACGGAAATTGTCAAAAGGCATTAATGAAGTATTGTGCATAAAAGGCAGGGAGTAACACTTGGAACAATCTTAAGTTTGAGACTAGAACTTAGTGTGGGGGCTATTCCAAACACAAAATTTGGCATGCAAGGTAAACAAAATAGAAAAGTAGACAAGGTACAGCAAGAGCTGGTAAGTTATGGATTATCTGCTCTCCAAGTCCAATAAAAACCTTCTAGACAAGGGGAGTCGATGTCACATGAGCTGTAATTGACAGGAGGGGAAAAATGTTTCAGTAAGAGAAGCAGGTCACCAGAAATTTTATCTTTATTTCTGATAAAATGGAAAGAAAAAAAAAGGAATGAAAGAGGCTGCAGTTCTACACAAGTATCATGAGATAGATTAGAACTATAAATTGAAGCAAAGGACTTTAAGTGCAGTATTGTTTGCACTTATGGTTGTTAATAAGATAAAGCATCACATTCCCCAGGAATCAAAGGGACTACAGAAAAAGTTTGGTATGACAGCAGAAAAAATTTGGAGCAGTAAGACTTGTCAAAGTTGACTTTTTTTTAAATTACTAAAATACAGGGGAGAGTATATTAAATGTATCATCAAATATTTGTTATATAAAGATTTAAGCTTTCGTGTTTTACCACTCTACTGTGGCACTTAGGCAAGCAGTTGTGCTAATATAGGTAACAAGCAAATTTACCACATTTAGGAGAGGAAACATGTCTGAAAGAAAGTTAAAAGGTAGAACTCAAGGGACAAGATAAAGGGGAAAAGGTCAGACAAGAAGTGGAAACACTCTTGTATACTGCAGAGAAAGAAAGGACGTGTTATCTGCAAATTAAATAAAATAGAAAAGCACAAGGCAAAGAGGCAGGTTATGTGCATTACCTGGTCAGCCACAGCAGAATATTTCTTCATGTTACTCTGAAACTGACAGTTTAACCCCAAGACAAATTCTACAACTGGTGTCAAGCTATTTACTGCTCTTCCTAATCCATTTTCATGTTCCTCCTAGGAAAAGGAGAAAAAAAAAAGTAAACCAGAACATGGCTGTTCTTTCATCTACATTTGTAAGACACTATTATGTACATACTCATGTGCTCTATCATGACAGTATATGCTACATAATACATTACAGCCTGTGGGGGTGACATGGAAGGGGAAGTGGGGAGGGACAATCATGGTCAGGTGGTAAAACAGATACAGGTAAAGAGCATCAGAAAAAAATCTATATATTTACAGAACCCCTTTTGATCAAAACCAGTTTCAAGTATTTAAGAGTATGCAAGTGTACTAACAATTAATCTCAGCAGTTCAGCTTTACAATCAAGTGATAGATTCTCACGCTGTGTTATTTTTTCAGACATGTGAGAAACTTCAGTAGACACCAATTCTTTAAGAGAGGCAAAAGATGCTGATATAACTGATGCAAGAATATCTGCTGTAGAAGAACTGGTAGACAGGAGGTCACCTACAAAAGAAATCAAGAGTTACAAATTTTTTTAAAGTTGCCCTGTTAGATAGGAACTCTTTTTATTGCTCATCACCTTATTGTCCCCTACAGCACAGGAAGGCTGTGGATCATCCCAGATACATTATTACTGGTGCAACTGTAATCATTATGTCACTTAAACAAAGCCACTTCTCCTTTCCTAGAACAGATGCACTTTAGGAAGCGGTCTTTGAGATCACTATTGCAAAAATTCAGGATGACTACTGATACAGGCATTACACTCACCTATAAAATTTGTGTAAGATGTCAACATCTGTTGCTGCTTCAAACTGTTTTCAGCAATTGAATCTTGTATTTTGCTGAACAAAGCACTCATTTGTCCTGCAAACATATTTTGGACAACAGCATTGTGCTGATCAACTGTCTTCTTACGGTCCAGTTTCGCATGGAGCCCAGATACATCTCTTGTAGTTTCTTCAACTGTATTAAGTAACTATAGTTTTTAAAGTTATTTTAGTAAGTCTTTAAACAAGAAGTCAAGCACATATATAAGGAAAAGCAACAACAGCTCTGAGTTAAAGAAGTTCTCTCTTTAGGAAGGCAGGTACTTCCCTTTATTTCATCAAATTACAACTGTTCTGGACCCTGGTGTTATGTCATTTATACTTTTTGAACATGGGAAAAAGTTACCTACTAGAGACCATTTGTTCTGGCTTAAAAATCAAAGCATTAATAAATGACTTCTTCAATATTTAAGGAATTAAGGTATCATTTATCCCAGAACAGAAACTGAAAAATACCTAAGAACTTCAGGCTTTTTCTGAACAATCTGACAGTAAGTATATTCTTAAATATAATACCCAGGCAAGAGGTTTCTAGTACTAGTCCTGTGATAAATAATTTAGAATTCATACAAGTAGTAGAGTCCTGGTTTTGTAGTGAGCATAAATAATTTCGGTACCTATTTGTCTCACACAAACACTCCACAACCCACATGTAAAAACCAGGCATTCCCTTCCAATCTTACAGGAATCCAAATAGAAAGAACTTGTCATGGTGCCTGAAGATACAAGTTTCATCACTTTGCAGTTTAAATAGCAGGACACTCTCTCTCTCCCTGTTTTGATAATTATGACCAATCTACAAACACATCAAAGCCATACCGTAAAACATGGGGCAGCACTACTCAAAGCTTTTTGCTATTTTCCTACCCCAGTTCATAGAATAGTTTGGGTTGGAAGGGACATTGAAGACCATCTAGTTCTAAGCCTCCTGCCATGGGCAGGGACATGTTCCACTAGACCAGCTTCTTCAGTTATGTATAATTTACTGTTTTGCAGGACCACTTGTAAGATTTTGGAAGACAACTACTTATTCTGCAAAACAACTCATGATAATAAAAACTGCAAAGCACTGGAACTCCCATGACAAACTGGCCTGAGGGAAAGTTAGTTCCAGACCAACCAGAGTGTTTAGCAGTCAACTGTCAATACTACCACAGAGAAAGTCCTGCAATCTAATCCTAGTTTCCCATTTTAAATTCAGGTCTTGTCTCACTCACATCAAGCTTCAGCAATAATTGGTTTCCTTGAATAGCCCATGAAACTCCTACACATAGGAAGCTGATTTACAGTAGGTACAAGAACTGTGACAACCTTGCTAGCTGTGCCATGAAGTTTTTGTTCAGTATTTTCCAGAACTGAAACCACATATTCTTCTTCAGCCAGCTGAACCTTCGTTTCTTGCAGATCTTTTTGTGTTTCTTCCAGCTCTTTCTCCTTGATTTGCAGATCTGTTTTACACTGTTCCAGTTCATTTTTACTGACTCTGAATAGTTCAGTGATCTAAATAGGAAGACAATCATCAAAAAGACATCACTTTTTATAAATTTGACAGTCTCATTTTACATCTCTCAAATTATGTGACAATGCCAAAAGGCAAATTGTCATCTAGCAATGTAATTTCAGCTGTAGGACTCGGGGCTTAAACCTAAACTACACATTTGTATAGTCTTTGTAATCACTGAAAATATCAAGCCAACACCATTCTCACTGTAATAATCCCTTGCTTCCCCTCTCAAAATACAAGAACAAATTACTCTTACAGCACAAGGAAAATAATCCCACTGAACAAACATAACCAGACAGACTGAAAAGAGTCAGTAAAGCTGATTACATAGAAGAGTTACATATACCAGCAAATTAATATCTACATTTCTCTTAAACAAGAGCTCCAATTTTCATGTAGTTTGTTAATGGGAGCTCATGACCTCTCTCCCCTCATTCTTTGCTCCTAAGCAGATACCTGTCAACTGAGATGATACCATTCTACAAGCAGATTTTTTGCTGAAAATTCAGCAAAGCAAATTATAGTAGTAGACAAGAAAACAGCTTTAAAAATAAATATTACAACCTGCAATTTCATATACATTATTTCAAATTCCTAACTTCAAGGACAAAGAAGCTAATTGGGGAACTTTAAGAACAACAATTAAAAGAATCTTCTGACTGCTCTTTCCTCAAACTTTTTTCCTCCTTTTGAAAGGAGGAATGAATTTCTTCCATTTTTCAGTAGATTTAAGCCACAGTTGAAAAACATCACTTACCCTTTTCACTTCTTCCTCCATGACACTGATTTTGTCAATATACTCTGTAATTTGTTCTTCCTGAACTGTCAGCTTTCCATTAAGGGCTCTGAAGCAAGGATTAAAATAAACAAATTAGTCAAGTAAGAGGCAATTTCAGGATTTTACACTACATTTTCAGTAATTTTGAAAAATAAGTATTGCTAAACTCTATATGAATAGCAGGTAATTTTCACTTAAGGCAAAAAAGATTTAAGACAATTTTCCATTGTAAACTTCCTGTGCAAACCAGCCCTATTAAAAGTGAAGTCAAATATATCAAGTTTGCTTTCCTATATGAGCTTCCACTGAAAAAACGGTTGCAGCATGTGTAAATCTGCATGCTGGGTAACGCTTATGGTAAGCTCCACACACATATAAATTCCTCAGTGTAGGCCTATTAGATTTATCTGTGTAATAATTCATTTTGAAAGAACAAGTTGACCAAACAGCTCAGTTTTCCTAACTATCTTCAACTTTCTGGATTGAAAATAGATCTGAATATATTTCTGTATAAGGATAGGTACCAGTATCTCAGATTTGTTGCTAGTTATTTTACAAAAATTTTGCAGACATACTCATAGTTTTCAAGAGATATATAGACTCCATTTTTCTCTCGTGCAGCAGCAAGGTCTCGCTTCAGACGCTCAATCTCTTCAGTGTATTCCTGTGTAAAGAAACAATCACATGTGAACCTGAAAATTTCTATTTCAGTTTCAATATTCAGCTTAACAGATACTTCACAAAGGCAGCACTCTACAGAAGTTTTGCAAAAGCAAAAGTGCAAAGCACTTAACTTCTGTTCTAAGTTCAGTATAGCACCATTTAAATTCATATCAATGGATATATACTGGCTATATGTAGAGCATAGAAACCTTCCACTTGAAGGTCATATTTGGTTGCATTTAGCAGCTTACAATGGGAATCACACCTTCCTTAGGGGCAGAGCTACTTTACATTACATTGGTTCTTCACTTGGACTTACTGACAAGTTCACTTGAACTCAGGCACTTAGTAGTGAAAGTGCAAAACTGCAAACATGTAATACCCACAGTCACAACTAGTAGCAAATAGCCCTCTGTTCAACTTTAGTCTTATCAACAGTTTCAATATCTGCAGGGACTAATGCTACACCAACTCTAGTTTAAAAGCATCAGTTCAGTAATTAAAATCACTTCAGAAAAGCACTGCTACTAGTTACAGCTTCTCCCATACTCAGAACTCCTGCACAGCAAAGACTACATTAAAAAGTCAAGCCTAACCTGTAACTCCATTTTTTAAGATATATGTCTTGTTACCTTAATAAGAGCCTTTTTTGTCAGCTTCTGATTAACTTCAGGCTTGTTCATTATGTTCTTCGCTCTATGGGCATATTCCAGTGTACTCAATGTTTCCTGTGAAAAACAGATGTAACACTAGGTCAAGCTGAGGAATTAACTCATATTTCTGTATCATTAGCAAAATGTATTATTTATTTTAGGAAAAGGTTTTCAGATTTGAAATTTACCTCAAGATTTAAAGATGCAGGTGAAACTGTGGCAATTATTGATGTTTTCGTCCGTCCTCCAAGAGAGTCTTGAAGGATTCTTGTGAGTTTAGATTCCCTGTATGGAATATGAGGGGCTCTTTCCACTAGAGCAGTAATAACTCTTCCTAGTGTCAGTAGAGACTGGTTGATATTTCCAGCTTCACGAGCTCTTTTGTCAACTGCCCCTGATCGACCAATGTTTTCACTTCCTGCAAGATCAACCTGAAAGGCAGGTTATGCTTCTGTCTCAATCACCCCAAAGAATGCTTGCCCCAAAGTCTTGCAGAACACATGAAAGAGCTTACGAGTTTTTCAGGAGACAATGGGGTAACAAATGGGACCGATATTTTCCAGAGTGACAAATAGACTTCATATCACTTTATGAAAACAATAATTTTTCCCCTTATCAGGAAAAAACTCTAATCAACTCTAGTTCATGACTAAAAATTCTATCAATGACACTTAATTCAAATACTTACCAAGTTTAGCTTTCCAATTTTAACAAGTTCTTCTCCATCTACTGTAGTTTCTTTCATATGGATAGTAATTGAAAACACAGAGTGGGAACGGCTGCAAAAGAAACCAGTTCCAGATGTTCCATTAAAGCCAACTATCTACTTGTTATACAACTGCTGCAAGTTCTGTGCTCTTTATAAATACATTTAGCCCATGAACTGCAAATTACATTTTCAATACACAAAGTTATTCTGCCAAGTATAATTCTGTGTGTGTACATATGAACATGGTATTTAAAACCAGTGATGAAACAACTGGATGACATTTGACTCATTCAATCCTGATACAATTTATTTTATGTCAAGGAAAAACAAGAGAAATGCCTTGGTTTTGCTTACATTTGTGTATTCTCAACTCACAAGCATCTCATGAAAACTGACTTGCAGATTTTTTTTTTTTCAGTCCTTATGCTAAGAACAGTTTCACAGAATGTGAGATTAAGGAACATAACTTTATTCAGGCTAAGAAGATTCAGCAACTAGCTGAATCCAATATTAAAAATTTAGAAGTTCAATTAATTTTTCAATCAAAAATAATAATACAGTTTAAGATCATAGAACGGTTTCATCTAGGTCCAACCCCCCTGTCATGGGTAAGAACACCTTCCACTAGACCAGGCTGCTCGATGCCACATCCAGCCTGGCCTTGGACACTTCTAGGAATGGAGCATTCACAATTTCTCTGGGCAACATGTTTCAGTGTTTCACCACTCTCATAGTAAATATAATTTTAGGTTGAGTTTATTCCTTTAAGTTTCTACTATAGGAAGCTGCAATATATAGAAAGCCATAGATGTCAAATTACACCAGTTTGACCATACATAAAACAACACCTCAGGCACAATGAATTCTCAAAATTCGCTTGAATCTCAGACAAAATGAGTTCTGTGTTCTAATCAGTGGTAGAAAATACCCATTTCCTTCCACCAGTAGACAGACATGCTCAGCATACCTTGAAATTAAAATACAGTATAGGCAAGGTACATTCCTTACTGTTGCAACACTGGATCACTACTTGTTCACAGTGACACAGATATCACACCTGCAGCTCAAGAATGTGAAGGCAGAGAAGGCATGCTCTTTGTGACTGAGGTGCCTCTATTACATTCTATGACCTGCAACCATATGACGCAGCCCTTACTGCCATACAACCTTATCTCCAACTTCCACAACCTAGTTTGCAAATTTTGCAGAAGCCAGATTTTGAAATGAGGGTCTTGTGCTGATCTATAAAAAGCAGTCTTAACAGTATTTTGAAATTCCAAACTTCAGTAACAAATCCTGATGTATTGTTTTCTACTGCTGGTGAGGAGAGGAAAGGATACTCAAGACTCTTATACCAAGTCTATTTAGTAAATTGGACTGGCCAAAACACCCAATCACCTAGAACAGACAGAATAAAGACAACCCACCTCTCTGATACAGGTATATCAACTAAACATCTTCCAAAATTGAAAGGAACCTTCTTTTTGAAAATGTACAATATCTACTGCAAGGAGTATTCATCTCATGCTAGTACATGCAATTCATTTTACTTATTATCTGTCAGATTTAGGTCTTCTGTTTTCATAGGTATAGAAAGCTTTGAAAATGTTAACTTCATAACTTTGAGTTATACTTAAATTTCAATATTCTAGATGTCTAATTAAGAACATTATGATGCTTTTATCTCAGCTAGAGTTATGTGGAATTCCAGGGCTACCGTTCCAAATAGACACTGCAAATTTTCAAAGGATATACTAATTACAAAGCAGGCAAACTCTAAACAAGAGGGGAAGCTTACATTAAAAACAATGCAAGGAGAAATAGCTTGCCCATTTTTAATTTGAGAAGCATTCAGATTTTGTGATGCTCTTTGTACTTTTTTTTTTTTTTTGGGTTGGAGTTAGTTTTCTTCACAGTGGCTGGTATGGGGCTGTGTTTTGGATTTGTGCTGAGCACAGGGTTGATAACACTGAGATGTTGTTGTCAAGGCTTTTCTTCATGCTGTGATGCTGGTGAGGAGGTTCAGAGTGCATGGGAGGTTAGGAGGAGACACAGCCAGGAGAGGTGACCCTGAATTACCAGAGGGATATTCCAGACTATATGGCATCATGCTCAGTACATAAAGTGGGGGAAGAGGGAGGGGGACATTTGGAGTAATGGCATTTATCTTCCCAAGTCACCATTACACATGAGGGGGCCCTGCTCTCATGGAGATGGATGAATCATGGGAAGCAGTGAATT
Source organism: Aleadryas rufinucha (assembly GCA_013397815.1). Taxonomy (NCBI): domain Eukaryota; kingdom Metazoa; phylum Chordata; class Aves; order Passeriformes; genus Aleadryas; species Aleadryas rufinucha. The sequence goes on along the minus strand of VZTH01017408.1, from coordinate 254,225 downwards.
AATTTCTTGCTTTGCTTGTGTGCACAATTTTTGCTGTCCCTTTTAAACTGTCTTTATCTCAACTCATGAGTTTTCCAGATTTTAGACTTCCAATTCTCTCCCCCCAGTCCTGCAGGTGGGGGAGTGAGTGAGTGGCTGGGTGAGCTTGGCTGCTGGCTGGGGTTGAACCATGATACATACAACTATTGCAATCATCCCACAGCACGTGATAAGGAAGAAATTGTAACGCTGGCTTTCTAACCCACATTTAACAGTCTGCACTGTGGTAACAATCTCAAGATGATGTCGTGTTTGCACTAGCTTCTTACTTCTTCAGTAAGATTCTGTTTAAGAAAGAACAAAACAAGGTTTCTGAAATGGGGAAGATTTGTACCTGGAATACGCGTTCATGTATGTAGCTGCAGTTGTTCTTTTGGCTGCACCCCTTTCCAGGATTTGGTAAACTTGATTTTTGTTGTGTACAGTTACTTCTTCCAAGCCTTTAATAATTACACCCCTCTGTCAGAAAGTAATACATTCTTATTATATGTCTCTCAATCCTGAAAGCCTCAAGAGAACAAATTTTGTAGCACTAACCTTGTTTCGAGGATCATCAAACATCTGCAGTCTTTCTCCGACATCAGGAGTAGGATTCAGAAGATCAAAAAGCTCCTCATTATAGATTTCCAAAAGAGAGACTTTCACTGAAAATTCGGTACCATTCTCTGTGAGTTTTTCAAATATTTGATGCAATGTACGGGGTATGATACCTGCTAGTGGATCCTAGAAATTAAAAAGAAATATTTAATTTATAAATGTACTGAAAGACATTTAGAGTTAAGGGTAGAGTTTCAACTAAACAGTCTGATTGGATATAAACAAGAATAAAGATGACCTTCCATATAAAAATCACCAAGAGTTGAATGCAATACATTAAAGATGTAAAGTTGTGCTTTTCGTATAATGAATGAGACTATTTGTTAATCTACAAACATTTAAGGAAAGTCAGCTTCAGAATTTGAAAGGCATCAACTTTTGGTTTTCCTTAGCCTTCTGCAGTTTCCAACTTTGAACTACAGTACAGACAAGAAAAATCTCACGAGTGAAAATATACCTCTTCCCAAGTATATTCTTCATTGGGTGACCGCTCCCCTTCCATTGTGAAGGTCTTACCAGTACCAGTTTGGCCATAACTGTGAGAATAAAAATAAAAACGTAAACAAGAAACTAAAATACAAATAAAATTTCCTAATACTAATTATTGGCTTACTTACGCAAACACTGTACAGTTGTAGCCCATAATAACTTCATCCAAAATGGGACACACAACACTCCGGTATACATCAATCTGCTTTGCCTGAGCTCCAAAAACCTATTGACACAAAGATAACACATTTGATTTAGCCATACAATAATGTATAACATCACACTAAGTACTATCTTGTTTCTAGAAGTCCCCAACTTGACAAGCATATACCAACCATATCAAATGTGTAAGTCTTTCTTGATGACTTATCTGTCACTCCTCCGGTGCGGACACTGACTTCCTTTCTTGCTTGATCACAGTCTACAACAGCATAGGAGCTCGCTCTAAGTTCTGAGGCATTAAAAGGCCTAAAAGGGCAAGAAGTCAGGAATATCAGATTGAAATAATTGCTAACAAGAATATAAACAGATGAAACAGTAATATCACTGAGTTTAAGGATCTAGAATAGTATAACTGGGCAAAAAGAACGAAGTTTTTGACTTTATCTGTTTAATAATTGTTTAAGAAGAAATGCCGCCATTTGGCAGTTTACAGACCGTGCCTCCTCTCATTCACTGGAAGACAACTCAGGTATCTACAGCTTTTTGTTTGCTACACACTTATTTTTAACAAGCCTATAATCACTTTTAAGATCATTTAGATGGACACATAGCTAACAGGCATTAGAACATGTTCAAACGCAGGGGGTAGAAAATCAAACATATCAAACAGTTGTCTAAATAAAGAGCCTTCTAAAAAAAAAAAGGAAAACACTCATACATGCAAGTTAATGCAATAGTGAATCAAATGCCAATGACAACACCCTAAAGCACCAAAAATACCAGCTGATCCTACTAATTGCAGGACAGTAAACAGCAATACTAGAACCTTTACAAAGCTGATGCACCTGAATAGTATTTAGTAAGACAGACAAAATATCAGATTTGGGGCAGGAGGGAAAAGTCCACATTAATTTAAAGTCAACCATAGTAAAAAGGTTTAATAGAGGTACAATAAAATTTTTGAACTTTATGGCAAGCATTTTGTTTCACCACTAAATTAATTCAAACTTGGGGCACACCATTTTCCTTAAAGGGACATTTGCCACTATTTCTCCTGAAATGCATGGAAATGTCCTAAAAAGCATGAAATTCTATTTTATTCTTCATTTAGCAGTGCAACTGCACTGAATGTCTATGCTACCTGTATAGTTGACCTGAGCAGTCAACTTGAAAATATAACTTCTACAATCTTGTACTCTTTAAAGTATCTTGACACTAGAAATACTTCAGATGCTCTTTAAATTATAATGTTAAAGAAAAAAAGCAAAACACAAGAAAACCACAAGTACATGGCACCTCGAGTTTCCTGAACCTTGTGGCTAACATTTCTCCCTCAATATATCACTGAGGCTGAAGTGTCAGATTCTAAACAGACCATGGGATGGACACTGGGGGCAAGATCGACGGATGACAACAGAAAATCACTAAAATCTTGCTCACAGAAGGAAGTTACAGCTTCAGAAGGCTGAACAATGAACATATTCTGCCGTGTAACCATGTAACACTGAACCAGACCATCGTAGGAGGTACAAGAACCCACAGCAGTGATATTAGGGGAACAATTTAGCTGGGCTGATGCAGGAGTACAGATCATCACCATCACCACTACACAAGCAGCTACCTGGTATGCCACGGAGACATCCGATCTCAGGTTCATCCCCTTAGGCATGAAGCATATTATGCATATTAGCAAGGCTAATGCATGCACTTTGGATTTCCAAATCCATGTTTTACCAAAGCTCAATAAATATGTTGCTTGAAAAGATTTTTGATATGCCCAGACTGATCAGGTTTTGGAAACAAATTAGGACACCAAAGAACACAGTTGCATCTACCTTCATGTCTGTAAGATAAGGAGAATCTGACTTGATGAAGAAGAAAAACCAAAGGTGGAAGAAACATTTACTAGCTCAAATAAACTGAAGCTACTAAGAAAAAAAAAAGCTCTACAAAGGGCAAGAGCAAGGGTGGGCAAGAAAGTGTTTAGAGGTTAGAAACTAACTCTTGACATAACAATTAGTCCATGAACTGCAAAAAAAGCACAACACTACACCACGGACAGTCCCAATGCTACTGTCATAGTGAGCCTTATATTTAGTTAAAATAGATACTAGTACTTAATTAAGCTATTCCAGAACGATTAAGAGAGATAAAAAGAAAACAGTTACTCTTGACGGTATTTCAAATCCAATTGCTTCATTAAACTTCTTCTTTTGCAATAGCCTTGACTCACATCAACACTTTCACCAATCCCACAACATTTTTTTCAGAAGCTTTCCAGCTGCATTGCAAAGATAAGGCTAAACTGATTTTAATTTCTATATTCATTCTGCATCGGTAAACACAGAACTCGTAAGCTTGAGAAAATGACTGCAAAAGGCATTAAAACATAATATGAAAGCTAATTTTGCAGGTCCGGCTCAAAAAACCCCCAACTTCTAATGGTGCTTCAAATACTATACTTAATGCATTACCAGTATTACAGTTTTAACATACAATGCTTTAAGATTATTTAAGATCTAGTATCAGTAAGCAATTCTTTAAAGCCACCTCAGAATTACAAAGAAAATTAATTTTATGGCACATAAAATTTATCACTTCATACCAAAAAGTAAATTCATCTCATCAACCAAGACATTTGGTCATTTTTACCTCACCAGCAGACCCCCATTCCATTACTCGACCACTGGAAAGTCTGCATCAATGAAGTTATGTGACAGATTTACCACAGCGGTCGTAGCAACAACTTTAGCTGTTAAAGCTCAGCGACTTCCCAAAGCAGCTCACAGAAGGGCAAAATTCAGCCTGGCATTTTGTGTGTCTCGAATATCAGTCATACTAATCCTACGCAGCTCTTCTTGAGCTTCCTGCGCAGCTTCATACTGGGTGTGCGCTGAATCAAGTTCGGAAACCGCAGCTTTTTACCTTTTTAAGCTGTAAGAAATAGCTCACAGCAGCCTTACTTCTGCGGAAGCGCCGCTTCCCCGCAGGACACACGGGGCCGCCTCACCCGCAGACCGGCGCCCGGGACGGGCAGCGCCCAGTACCCGCGTACTCGGGGGTACGGGCGGCTCCCTCCCAGCGATCCCTCTGGGCAGCCACTGCGATCCCCCGGGGCACGTGTCCGCAGCCGGACACAACGGCCGGGCAGAGCCAAAGCTGCACGGTGCCTGTCACTCGGCGGCGGCCTCGGCCCACTGGCCACGCGGGCTGTCCGGGGCACAGCGCAGAGAACGTCTGGGCTCAAGTCCCAGAGGCACCGACGCGGGACGTCCCCACGGCTTCCCCGCGGACCGGCCCCCAACGCTCGCCCAGAGAAGGGCCGCCTCGCGTACCTGCACCGCACCACCACCTGGATGTTCTTGCCCTTCTCCTCCTTCTTCGTAGTGCCGCCGCCCTGGGAGCCGAAGGAAGCCATGGCGGGACGGGGACAGGGACAGGACCGAGGCGCTACCGCAGTACCGGAGCTCGGGTCGGCTGCGCGCACCGCCGCCACCGCCGCTTTGAACCGCGCACCGCCCGGCCCGACCAATCAGCGGCGGCCCCGGGGCACCACGGGACGGGATTTCAAATCCTGNGTGAGGTAGGTGGGTTAGACCGGGCCGCGCTCCCTGAGCCCCTGTGCTGCCGATCTCGCTGAACCGTGACGCGCTACCCGGTGTCCACCCGTACCTGCCGTACGGCTCGTCTGTGCCGCCAGTACCGCGAGGGGCCAGCAGGACAATGTCCGGCCTCCTCTGCGGCTGCTGCTCACACCCACGAGTCTGAAGGCAGCCGAACTCCTCGCCTGACATCAGTCTTCAAGAGACATCATCCATATAACCCTTTCTCACAGGTCAAGCCCTCTGGCCAACCGTTCTTCTGTTCCCCCTAGCACTCCAGCTGGCCCACGATTTCTTTAAACATCACGACAAATAAGCACACCTCGCCAATGCCTTGCGGAATGGAAACATCACTTGGCCTGTTTAAAAAAATGATGAGGCTTCTATTTACACAGGGGGGCACAGTGCTCACCATTCCCAGCAGGGCACCTGCTGTCCCCTCGGCCGGTGGTGCCCCAGCACAGGCAGACCCTACCCCCAAGCTGTGTGCTTCTGGCCATGCCTGCAGAGCTCTGCTCTGGTTCCTCTGTGCCTTGCTCATGCTTCAACTCAGGCAGGTCTCCAGCACAACTCATCAATATCAGCCTGAATTCTACACCTAACTTTTCATGTGTTCACAGATTGATATTGCCTTATCAAGTAGTGAGAAAATCCTATGTAAGAATGAAAATAAGTAGTTAAAGGCTCAGGACAAAGCACCATGGGTGCACCACATCTATCCTTTTACTCTGAAACTATATCATGTGAACCACTTTCCCATTTACGTCACCCTGGCTTCCCTGAGAGAGCTCCTCTGAGGCACTACTAAATGCTTTGTTAGGTGGAGATCTATGACAGGATAACAGGTCTTCTGGGCAGAGGGGAAGAAGCAGATGTTTGAAGAGATTCAACCAGTCTGATGTGCGTTTTTTGTTAAATCTGTACTGGCTCCTACAGACTGTCATACTGTCACCTACCTGTTACGGCCTGCAGTGCTACAGTGTTTTGCTGCTCTAGGGCCTTTGCAATTTCTGAAATTTAGATTGCCAGTCTATAATTTTGCAGGTGTCCACACCCTTTTTTTCCCCCTAAAGTTAGCTGCTTTGAATTTTATTATACTTCTCTCCTCCATGAGTTCTTAAAGTTAATAACAAATGAATCCTAACCCATAAGGCTTGCAGTAATTTTCCTGACAGTGACATGAAGCAACATCACATGATGCTCCTTTACCATTTATCTGAAGAGTTAGAACAATGTCAGAGCCAATCAATCTTACATTAGGTACAAAAAACAAACAAAAACCACTAAAAATCACAATAACACATTTTGCTTCAGCTAAGTAAAGATTTAACCAAGCAGGAAAATAAATATAATCCATGGCAAACATATTGAGACCACCTTTATTCTTACTTGCTTTTCTGTATTCCATCTACGCTAACAGCAAAAATCACTTGTACTGACAATTGTGTAGTAGCTACTGCTAGACTGAAAGTCAAATGCAGGTATGCAAATAATCTAAATATTTACCTTTTGCTCTATACTCCTTCATATGGATCATACAAAAAAGAAGGCTGCACTGCAACACAAGAATTCTTCCAATTTCTGCTTGTTTGTTCTTTTCTAATATGAAAGTTGTATTTTTCCTCAAAATATAACATCTCTCACAGACACAGAAGAGATCATTCAAACCTGCATTTAAACAACAAGAATTTATTTGATTACTGGAAGTTAAATTTGGCCAATAGCTACCTTTGCTCTATCTCTGGTAAGTGGAAAACATGTATTTCTGGTAATCAAGTTAGCGTAAAAAAGCATACAGTTTAACGGCTGCAAGTCTGTTTTACAAGGTCAGATTATGGCATAGGTTGTACATTTCCTTAGACTAGGTAGAGCCTAAAGATACTAATACACTATAAACACAAACTGAGTAACAGGGAGCTAACATTTCACAAGCAATAAAAATAAATATGAGAAAAAGGAAACAAGAATATTTAGGCCACAGTCTTAACAGTTGTTGGGAGAATGACCTTTAAAAAGACAGGTACATCATCTGTGACAAATGTTTTATTTTGTTTAAAGAGAGACAAAAACATTACAGAAAACTAAATTATATAATAATACACATAACAGCAAATGTAACAATTTCAGAAGAGGTTATTAATCCCCACACATGGATAAAGAAGGACAATTTTTAACTATGGCTTGCAAACAAAAAGTCATTGAATTACAGTGATATTCACAGACAAAACAAAACTGTTTTTCTAGGGCTTGTATCAGATCACCTGGGGAATTGTAGGTATGGAGGCGTGAACAATAGTAAAACTGTTTACACAGAATATGATTACCTACGAATGAAGAAAGGTTATATAAGCTATAATAATGGAGAGATATAATTAATACAAATTATAAGGTTGGGTGAGACTTCTTCAAGGCTTAGTAACACCTGATTTGATTGCCAACATGCTACACAATGTATCAACTGTATTGAGCATGTGGAGAGTTTAATATTATTTAATACTATCAGTGACATAGTACAAAATTGCTGATTAATTGCATATTGACATTAAAGGGGAAATCACCTGCACCCCAGATAAACATAAAGCAAATTCTAGCCTTTGAACAGCCTGACCAGTTGGCCAGTAATATTCTAGACCCTGTGTTGTCCACATACAGTAAGTTAAACAAGGACTTACACAGAGTACTGGTATATTCTCATCTGAGGACAGAGTTCTCCTTCAGTCAAGGTAAAAGGATAATTATGTCACTGTTAAAAAGAAAAGAGACAATGTAATAAAATAACTACCTTATTGTTAAAAAGTAAGGACTCAATGCATAACAGGATTAAAACCAGAACTGCTTTCAATTAACCAGGAAAATACACAGAATAAATGAGCTTTTTTTTTTTTAGGCATGTGTGCCAGATCACTGTCTGACACAGACACAGATGGTAGCACTTTCACATCTTTTTATAGTCACTGTAATAAAAAATTACCAGTAACATAGGGGGATGTATGCATTTGTGTGATTAGCTCAGAGTTCAGCTAGTAATTTTCCATACAGTTACCTATTTTCAGTTAAGGCGTGCAGCTGGATGACATCCTTTACGTAACAAGAAAAGAAACAATGAATGGGAAAATTTGAAGTGCACAGACTTGGCAGGACTGACTGAAGTCAACAGGAAATATCTCTTTGGCCTCATTATCGTTTAACTTAATTATTTTATTAATTTAATTTTATTCATTCAGTATTTTTATACTGGAAACAGCCAATAGACAACCTTTTTTCCATATATGTCTTGTCATGAAATTGCTGCTATTTATTTTGGAGTGGAAATAACAATAGTAAGTTATGCTTTTTTTCCAGCCCGAGGTCAGTTTGCTACAAAGCTCTATTATATACAATTACAATTTGAATTTAGTCCAGAATTTTATCCGTGTAGAAAAGACATGCTTCCATTAGAAACCTATCAAGACTGTACTTAAGAGTTTCACACTTACCGTCTCAGCTCTCAGGCCATACATAAAATATTGGTTTTATTCTAAATTATTTTTAACCTACCTACTTTGAAGATCACTTTCCCTGCACTGTACATTTATGTCACATATCCTGAGGAGGGATCACTACACTGCTACTTCATAAGGTTTTTTCATGGGAGTATTTGAATAATTTTCACACTTACTCTAAATTATACTTTGGCTCATTTGGTCTTTTAGACAACACCTGTTTTTCCACTAGGGCAGATGAGGAAGGCAGGACCAAAAGCACCAATTCTCTATGAGTAATTCAAGTTTCATGGGGAAGAAATCTTAGTTGCAGGACTAGACTGAGAAAGGAATTTCACCGAAAGTCCTCTTTACTTTTGCTAAGGGTGTACTATTAAAAATATCTTTAAAACACTGAAAAGATATCCAAAACAATGTATGACTGCAATTTTAGCTAGCTTAAATGGACATAGAGAGGGGTCAGAGTATAACAACACAATGTGATTTGAATAAACACCAGTATGTCCTGGTTTTGGCTGGAATAAAGTTAATTTCTTCTCAGTAGCTGTCACAGTGCTGTGTTGTGGATTCAGTATGAGGATAATGTTGGTAACACATTCACGTCTTGGTTGTTGCCAAGTCGTGTTTATCCTAAATCAGGGACTTTCTTGTGTCTCATGCTCTGCCAGTGAGGAGGTGCAGGGAAAAAAAGCTGGGAGGGAGCATAGCCAGGACGGGTGACTTGAACTGGCCAAAGGGATATTCCACACCACAAAACGTCATGCCCAGAATATAAACTGGGGATTTATATTACCAGTTACCCAGAAGGGCCTGATCGGGGCTGGGGGCAGGGTCTGGCATTGGTTAGTAGGTGGTGAGCAATTGCATTGTGCATCACTTATCTTTTTCTTTTTATAATCATTACTATTATTATTTACTATTATTATTATAATTGACTTTGTTTCAGTTATTAAAGTGTTCTTATTTCAACCGTCAAGTTTTACTTTTGATTCTCCTCCCCATTCCACCGGGGTGGGTGGAAGGGAAGGAACGGCTGCCCGACGATTAGTTGCCTGCTGAGGTTAAACCAGGACACACCAGTGACTTTGAACAGCCGCTAAATAAGCTTACAATGGATAAAATAGGTGTAAAGTACAGTAGGCGTGACCTCTATTGCATACCTCTGCTGCAATAGCTATGTTAGATGCACGAGGAGGTGTGATCTCTCATCACACTACAGAAACAGAAGTGCTTGTTTTAGATCCAACTTCTAGCAGACCACCAGAGTCTTGCTGGCAGTCTATCTTGCTTCCCCAGGATTGCCCCGTATATACGAGGCAAGATTTACAGGAAAAGGATTTATTAGAGCAGCTAAATATATATCAGGCCAGCATTAACTAAATATATACTACATTAGACTAACAAACTCTCTGTCGGGACCCAAAAAAAGAGTAAATTGTCTGGAACTATAATTCTGTAGCATTCCCCCCACATGATACAACGTGCCTGTAGCATGTATTAACACTAAAGGCAGAAGCATTTCTATTATCCATCCAATTTAACAGAACGACTCCAATTCACAACCTCTTAATCCTCCAGCTGCTTCAGAAAGGGAGGAGACAGATTGTGAAGGGGCACTCACCCGGCAGTCCTTCTGTCAGACACCATGGGATGAGCCTCTCTGACGCACTGGCAACAGCAACAGGGTGGAATTCAGATTTAACAGCTCACCATTTATCCTGTCCTCTTTCTGTCCAGCTTGGTCTACACTTTTACATACACTAGGAACTGGAAAAAACCCAGAGTGCCTCAAACTAGAATCCCATGAGGACATTTTCACAGGAGTTAACATACTGTGTTAAAATTAGGCACCCACACAGTTCTAAATCGAAACAGTTGATTGAGGTGAAAACTACCAAATGCCTTGCTCCAACCAGGATGAGTTGAGAGACAATTCCGTGTCTAAACCGAGGCCAGAAGCGTGGGTGTACTTGATGTAGGCACAAATGTTTTAAACTGGGTAGCTCAGGTAGGGGTAAGAGCATCTCTATAGCAGCACAGACCTCCCTGGAAACCAGTAGATGAACGTCTACCCAAATTCCCTGACACATTTTGTTGATTCCCTGTTGATTCTGCTGACCATATGAAGCAGTGTGCTGCCACTTCTTAACAGCAATTTTAACCAAAGCTGACTAGTTTACTTCTGATACTTGTTCAATTCCATCTTTGGGTACAGAAATAACCTTATATAACTCGTCCAGCCACGTCTTTCTACCTTTTTATGACAGGAGGGTTCTGTGAATTTCCAGCTGTGAGATACCACCTTTTATAGAAGGAAAGCAGTGGGGAAGCTAAAATGAAGCATTAAATGTAAATTTTGTCTTACTTTTTTTCCCCCTCATAAGTTTGAAAAATAAGACACAGAAAAATAGATACACGTGAAGAAAGTGTACTACCAGAACTTCAGACAGGGTTTTTTTTGGGGGGCGGGGGGAGGGACTTGTTAGTTGGTTGGTTTTTGTGGGGTTTTTTTTTGGTTTTTTTTTTTTTTTTTTGTTTTTTGGTTTTTTTTTTTTTTTTTTGTTTTTTGGTTTTTTTTTTTTTTTTTTGTTTTTTGGTTTTTTTTTTTTTTTTTTGTTTTTTGGTTTTTTTTTTTTTTTTTTGTTTTTTGGTTTTTTTTTTTTTTTTTTGTGTTTTTTTTCCTCCTAGAAAGCAATCAAAGCAACCAGCACATCCACGACCTTCCCATACGGAAATCTACCAAGGGGGAAAAAAATCGCCTTAGAACCCCAAATCTACAGTTTTATAACAGAAGTTCAACCTTATCCAGCATTTACACCTCGTAAACCCATCCTGCGAGGCGAGTCCTGTGTCCGGCGCGGCAGGGCCGCAGAGCTCCGCGGCAGGTGAGCGGCGGCCAGCGGGCTCCAAGGGGAGCTCCCAAAGGAGGGAGAGCTGCCAGAGGGTGACCTGTCCCTGAGGGACGGAGGATTTTGACACCCGAAATCTCTGCCTCTCAGGACGGCACTGCACCCACTGTGCTCAAATTACGAGTCGTCTAATTACCTTTTGTCTTGGCAGGCGCCGCCAGGGACGCGGAGCGCGGCCACCAGGAAGCGGGCGGGCCGCGACACGGTCCCTCCGCGGGTGCAGCCCGGGGCCGCNGCGGCGGGGAAGGGCCGGTGCTGGCGGCGGGGCCGCCAGGGATATGCGGCAGCGGCTGTTCCCTGTGCTGAGCCGGGCTCTGCCGGGCTGGATGCGCCCCTGGGCCGCCCCGGCCTCGCGCTCTTTCCCTCAGGGCCAGCGGCGGAACTCTCTCGGGTACGGTGCCAGTGCGGCGGGGCCGGGGCAGGGCCGCGGGTCCCGGGGCCGTGTGACCCGGAGCCGCGAGGCCGGAGAGCCTCCGCGGTGTTGTGTAAGAGGCGGCGGCGCGGCCGGGCGGGGGCACCTTGTGATTCTCGGGGAGCGCCTGCCCTGCCCCGAGTGCGGCAGGGAGCCGGGGGAGATCGGGCCGCGGAGCGGGGCTGGCGGCGGAGCCTTCCGGGCAGGCGGTGGGCGAGATGGGAGCGGCGGGGCCGTGTGTGCCGAGGAGGCCTGAGCCCTGCCTTGTGTCCTGTCCTGCCGTCCGCGAGAGCCCGGGCTGACGTGCTCCGGTGTTTGCAGCTGCACCTCCCTTGACAAAGCAGGCTTGGTCATCAGCCGTGCGGCTTTCGTTGCCCGGGGGCTTGCTTTGTTGTTCTCCTCCTTCCCCCTCAAAAAACCTCCGTGAATTGTCATGTTACTTAACTTGCTATGTCTTCCTAAGGCATAATTATCGAAACAACAAAAAGTTTAAAATCTTTAAGAAACTGCTGACAGTTACCCAAACTTGATGGGAGCGGCCTCTTCAGTTTCTGACGAGTTGTCTGGCACTGGCATTGTGCGGGGCTTATTATTTCGTGTTTGCGTTACCGGTGTCACCAGCTCCAGTGGAGAGAGCGCAACTAACCTCCATCAGGGGAGGAGCGGGCGAGAGGCTTGGCATAGCTCACTTTTAGGAGTAATTTAAACTGCGTAACAACTCGGCAAAGTTTTTCCAGGAAGGGAGCTGGGGTAAGGGACAAAGGCTAAGTTGTTTTCTTTCTTTCATTAACACTGTATCTGTTACCTTAGTAGCCAACCCTATTTTTATTACTGCACAAGTAAGAGACGTCAAAAGTAGCATCTTTCCGGAGAAAAAAGTGAGTTATGATGACTCATAATCTCGGCGCTCATGTGTCAAAATTCGGATGCACTGTTACTGTTCATTATTGCTCTTTATGCTTCAGAATTGTAAAGGTAATCCACGGTGTAGATTCAGAGCCAATGCTTTTCTCAGGCTGTAGTTTCTCCTGCTAGATTACTCGTTTTTATGCATGTGAATATATGCAGTATTTGGACTTAACAGGCCTACTCACATGTATAAAGTTATGTTTTCATACTGCCTACAACCATGATTTAATCATCCATTTAATTTTAATTGTGAATTAGGATTTACATAAATGATAATGAAATGAGAGCAGGCATAGTTCTTTCATGTGATGATTTTTTTAAGAGGTCAAAATAAAGAACCATTTTTCAGTTACATGTTCCATGTTTCCATCTCTGTATTTTGTTCATGCTTGAACTTTTTCTTTTCATAACATTTTTAACCTTCATCTCTATGTCAGGTAGCAAGATATTTTCTTAGTTACAATTTACCTCCTTTTCATCTGATGTACAGCATTAAAATTGTCTATTCTAGTTGGGAAGTCCCTTGAAGGATTCTTGTTCCTGTGTTTGCCTGCTTTTTTGCTCGCTTTGTCCTTTCTGTCTTCAGTCACTGTAAGGCTGTGGCTTAATCCCTTGGATGAAATGATACCTTTGGGAATTGATTGAAGTGTCAAGCATATAACTTACTTTGCGCATGAATACAGAAGCACTCCCCTCCCCTGTTAGATCCAGAAGAAAGAGGGAAGAGACAAGAAGTCCATTACCTCCAATGTTTCACAGTACTGGAAGGTATTAGGCTCCTAGCTATAGGGGTCATTGCTGGTTGTTGTAGAAGTCATTGTAGGCAGGTTTTAGTAAAAGCTACTAAAAATACACTCAGACCATTTGAGAAATGGCATGTGGGGTTGATACTTTTGATATATTAATTCTAGTGTATTAGATGCTTTTTTAGTAACTTTGGTTACTGATCTTTTAACTGCATAGAAATCAAACAGTTTGTAATAAAAATCTAGAGAAATTGCTTTAATCAGTTTTGTGTCTGGTTATGTATTTATATATGCATGGTCTGTCAGTGAGTATCTTTGCTTTCAACTTTCATGATGCCCATAAGTTGTTCAGATATTCTTACGAGATAGCACTGTATGTATATATTAAGGTGATTTTTTGATGTATCCTGTTTGAAACTTGCTGCACTACAGTTTTCTACTAAAATCTTACCTTCTGCATCTTTAGAATGGGTCAGAACTATAGCTTGCCTGAACACTTGAGATGGAAAAGAATGCTGTAGAGCTGAGAGTTTATTTATAATTTTAACAGTAAAACCAGAATTGAATTGTCCAAAATCGTAAAAACTAAACCAAAGAATAGGTGAACAGCCAGGACGTCCTTTGTTGAAACACACCGCTGACTCTTGTAAACTGCTCGTTGTTATGGGTTTGTTGCTCATGTCAAAGCTCTAGCATTAGATAAGCAGTTGCTTTTAATGTGGGATTACAGTGCTTTTAATGATTCAGAATTCTAAAGTTCTCTCTGTTTTTGTTGCTAGATCAGATTTTCTTGCCAGTTCTCTCATCTTTCTGTGAATTTCTTGTGGTTATGCAGTATAACTGAAGTTTTAGTCTCATCTTGTGGGTTTGTTTTTTTTTTTTTTTAATTCAGACCTCACAAGTTTTTCTTTTTGAGGATATAAGACAGATGGTAGCATAAAGCATTAAGTGAGTTGGCTTTACAAAGAGTTTTGGGCAATCTGATGTGCTACTTGCACATAAAATCTCTGAAATACACATCAAAACACAGTTAGAATAAAGCACAGAGGTCTTTCCTGTACCATCCAGTTTAACATTTCCCGCTGTGTATGCAGGACCATGTGCTAGACACCACCACAGTTCTGGGATTGTGGAGCAAGCCCTGCAACTGTAGGGTGGGTGATGGAGGAAAAATGTCAGGGGGGGAGGAAGAGAAAATGAGAACCACTGGTCTGCAAGTATTCAATGAAAAAAGTAATTAATTGAATTAATGAGTACATTTCTTAAGAAAATGTATAAAATCTGCTTTGAAGCAGCTGGTCACGTAGCACAGAAACTAGTCTGATCAGTCATGTTCTTAACATGCTATTTGAAAATACTGATGCGAGCCAAATTACTATGCCAGATTTGTGAAAATTTTAATGATACTATATTTTAATGGCATCTAAAGATTAAAACCAGATAATTTTACTTAACATCCCCTCCCCCCCTCCCCCAGTCTTCCAGATAATCAAAGGCTTCAAAACCCTTTTGGAATTTTTTAAAATATTGAAGCAAAGAATTGCTAGGGAAATATTGTTTTATTTCTGGTGAATGTGCTTAGAGTTTGTTTATCTTGGAGGTTGTGTTTGGATGAATTGTTTGGGGCAATTTTTGAGGACATAGGAAAAGTAAGCTCAAGCTATTTTGAGATTAAAAAAAACTTGTTATCCTTTATTGCTCTGTGTAAAATCAGATTGTATGAGGTCCTGCCTTTTTGTTTGACTTTTTTACCCAGTGCTTTGGAAACTGTGGAGTGGTCAAGTTAAGGAATGTAGATTTAGGGCAGTAAATTAGCTTTATGGTGTCTTGATTGTATATCCCATCTCATTTGGCCAGCACATCATTGTACTTCTCAGGCCAGTTACTCAGCTGGGGCCTGATCTTACATGTGAAACTACCAGGGCCCTTGTTTTTGCCAAGGTCACACGTGGTATGGTCTCATTAATGCTACTGGTAATTCCTGTACACCGGTGTTACACACCAGGGTTTCTGCTGTCACGTTGGCAGTGAAGCCTGTGGCAGACCAAGTTTTACTGCTGTGATCTAGAAGTTGTAGAAGCTGGACTCTTTGGGAAACAAGAGCAAGGCAGGCATCTGCCCTGGCCACCACCATCATTAGGAGGGAATTTTCTGAGTCAATTACAGGCTTGGCAAAAAGCTGCAGACTGAGGTTCTGAAAATGCTTTAATTGTAGCGAGACTTTAGAATTTCTTCAAAATGAACTACATAACAAAACCTTATAAATATTCATCATCTTCAAACTTGCCTGATTTGGCATGATTAGTTGTTCTTAATAACTTGGGAGCACTGATTAAATCACTCTGGGTCTTTGTAGTTGGATCTTTTGTGTGTGAAGTAGTATGCTGAATTCCTGATGAGTTTAAAAGTGATAAAACGTTAACATTTTGAGCAGTTTATCTACTTATGCAGTCTGTCTGCCTGTGCATACAATCAGAATTATTTAGATCAGTATCAGAAATGTGTTGGGATCTCATACATCCTCTAGCTTCATGACAAGCAAATTCACACGAGATTGATGCTTTATGGTTGTTGAATCATGTAGTATTTTAATCCCTAAGTGTCTAAAAGAAGGATTGATGAACCCATAACCTGAAAGAGTATGGTTAGTCTCCTGAAGAATCCCTTTTGTTAATGTTCACCTGAATTGATTTAATTTGTTGATTTTTTAAAAGAGGTTACTCTTTCACTGCTCCATTTTAATTACATTCTTAGTAACAGAACTTAAAGTATTTGTCTGATTTTAGAGAAAAATTTTACTGCTTACAGTTTAGTCTAAAAAAATTACATTTTTATTATAACATACCGGTGAATGGAAATGTTAGGAGAGTAGGTAGATTCTTGATTGTCTTACTGGTAACGTGACTGTTACCCATAGAAGGATATCACAATGCCATCACATTCTGCTGCTGTCCTGATCAGAAGTAGGTGCAAGAGACAAAGAGAAGGGGTGCAGACCTGTGCAAGAATGCAGATTTACTTGGTTGTTGCAAAGCCATGAGCTTGCAGCTGAAGAACTTCATGGACTCCTCCAGAGTGCTCAGTTCGGTGCTGTTATCCTTGTAAGAGAGGTGAGAAAACTCTGGCTGGTAGTTCTGCAGCACCGGGCTGCCTGCCAAAGCACACAGCACTTCTTTTTCTCCACACATTGGCAGCTGGAGAAATCTTTAGGTAAATCAAGATGGATTAGTAAACAGCACAGAGAACATGTTACAAATAGTAACTCCCTTGCAGGGCAGAACAGAGGTTCTCACTCAAGGAAGGTTTCACTTCACTGTAGTAAGTGGTAAGCAATTAGTTGCATAAAAACTTCAAGCAAACATGAATTTAAAGGCAAATGATAGAAAGCAAGCATCGAAATCTGCTGAGATGTTAGCTTGCCTTTCATCTGGAGCAGACCTGTGTCTAGCACTTGACTTCAGTATGTGCATACTGTCATGACAAAAAAAATCTTGAGAAGCACTTTTGAGTTTGTGCCTTGGGGGTCATATTTTTATTAGCTAGTCACATTCTTGCATTGAAGCAACCCTCAGGAGTTTCTGTTAATTGGTTTTCAAATGGTCCTTTAATTGTTCAAACATTGGACTTAGATTTGACTACACAGGCTAATTTTTAATTAAAGTAAGTTTGCTAAAATAACTTTGAGAGATTAAAATAGTGAAGCAGAATCATATATCACTTAATCCCACTCTGTAATACTCTGTTTGCAGGTGAAACCTGGCATCCCCAGAGAGCCTTGCTGGTTCCAAGGGACTGCCTGCCTGGAAATGATTACAAAAATGGAACCTCAAAGAATAGAATATAATTTCACTAGAAGTGCTGTAATTGAAAATTTGATGTTGGTTTTAACTGATGCATTCCTTGTACAAGTAAAGTAGTTTTGATGAGGAGGAAGAATATTTCCTATTCATTGAGTAGGGACACTGCTCTTAGTTCAGACATCCCTGTTCTTTTTTTCTTTCTACCTTTGTCATCTTTCCACCTCTAATTTTTGAGCCAGTGGAAGAATTTTCTCTGCCACAGTAGTGCTTTGTATTGTTCCTGCTATTTTGGCTTTATTGGATCTTTCTCTGTTGTTCTGTTTTGTGAAAGTAGTATGGCAATATTTCTTTTAATGTTTTTGTTAGGTGGTTAGCTCTGCAATAAACATAGCACCTTCTTTGTGGAAGAATTGCTTTGCTACTGACCATCAGCATCCAGTGCTCACTCTAATGACAGTACAGCAAGTAGCTATAGCACATGGACTTTAGGACAGCTTCTGAACATTACTAGAAATTAAGCTACTTCTCTAAAAATAAGTACAGAATTTCTGAGGGTTTTTTTGCCCATGGTTAAAAGCAGTTCTAATGTCAAAAAGTGGTTTGTAGAGTTTTAGGATTCTGGTGTGAAAGAATGGAATGTGGTATTTTTATAAAGCAATTGCACTTACTTAAAAGCTGTGCAGGAGAACAGTCATATGAAGGAATGTTTAGTATTGGGTGTTGCCGTTTACTCCTTAAGAAAATGTAACGGTATAAAAGTTCTCTCTGAAGTGTAATTTTTTCTTCTCACTTTTGTATTGTAGTAACATAGCACCAGGAGGAATAGTACATAAGCAGGAAGGTGTTGGTCTTGTTCTTTTGACGTTTGCCTTCCAGGAGTATTGCATAGTTGATCAGCCCTTGCTTTTATTCGAGTTGTCTGGTGCTACGATTCACTTTGTGGCAAAATAATTGTAGGTAATCATACAAACTCATTTGAAGTTAGAGAATGTTGTATTCACAGTGCCCATTGAAATAACAGCGAAGATGGAGATACAAATTTCAGTCCTTGGTTTGAAGGCTTAACTACTGATTTTGTCCTTTTGAAAATTGTAGGTTTTTCCTGCGCTGGAATTTTACTACCAAGCTGGAGGTAGCCTGTGAAGGAGGCAGAAGTAGGGAATGATAACAAAATGAAGTGGAGGTGTACAGCTTCACAAGACATCGACTGAAATCTCATAAGGTTTCATAGCTGCGTAATTCAATGAATCACATTGGAAAGATGAGTCATCTGAACAAACAGTAAAGTTCTGTGGCTTACTGGTGTGGTGTAGAAATAACAGGGAGATACCAGATGACAAGGAAATTGTATAACATTAAAAGAATCCCACAACTTGAGTAGTTTATAGTATATATGTGTCTTCTGACAAGCAACTGGTCTCTTATTGAGATAGAATATTCTAGCTGAAAACCAAGCTATAGATGTTCATTAGCAGACATGGAATCAGGAGCTTAAGGGAGGTCCTTGTTCTCCTGCAAACTTAGATTTGTCAATCCAACTTGTGTGCAAGTGAAAAACAATTAGGAACAGTTTAGTTACTGATTTTCATATAGGAAAAGTAGTATCTATTCTCACTTCAAAAGTTTTACATGGTATCTTAAGTTTAGTAGAGTATTTCTTCTTAAAACTCTGAACTTTGAACGTGGAGGCATCTTCTAATCGTTAGTACAGTTTGTATCAGTGCTGTTGATGCAGAGAAAGAGATGCTGTGGTACTTGGAGTAATATTTGTATTTCAGTGCTATCTGCATTTTTTCGGAGGAAGAAGGCCCATAGATATTCCAAGCAGGATTAGCCTGAGCACAGGGTTAAACTAGTGGATAAATGACCAGTGTAAATGAGTGTGTACACATTTAATTTTAAATTCAGCATTTCAGCTACTGTTTAGTGATTACATTTGACTGCACTTTTGTTTTTTAAAGTATTTCATAGTGAGAGAACCATGTTTTACTAGTGGAAATGTTTCCTTCTAAAATTCATTGAATGGCACATTTTAAAAAGTTACTTCATATTGTTCATAGCTTTTACTTAGAGACATTCAGATTCTGAATCAGTCACACTTAGTTTCTTAGCATTTCAAAATCGTGCTTTTAAAGAAGGGTGTCTTGTAGCATCTGTTAAACTAATGGTAGAAGTTTAAACATGTGACACGATCTATTCCTGTTTATCATGGCAGTTCTGCAGTCTTTGTATTTTTATGGCAATAATGCAGTGTTACTATTTCTTGCTTGAGTGTACAAATCCAGTGGTCTGTTAGTAAAATTTTGTTTATCTGACAATCAGAGTTACAACATTTGTAATATAATCAACAGTTCAGATACATGAAATACTTTCCTGAAGTTTGAAAGTATACTCGAGATAGCAATGTATGCTTCATTTGATTTAATTTTTATCATAATCGCATAAAGGGATGACATGTATTGTTTGGGTTGTTTAAGTTACAGTTAATGTGATACTTGAAGCATTTAGTTAAGTGATCTACATTTTTATCGTGTTTCTTGGTCTTCAAGGTTTCTTTTTTGCTTTAGCAGCAATATCATTCAGGGTCTGAATTTTAGGCTAATTTGGTGAATTTTGCACATAATAGAACTTCTAGCTGTCAGTATTGCCCTGTGTTGTCTTACACAATATTAAAATATTATCAAGGCTTAAGTGAAAATAATAAGAAATTTCTTCTGTTTTCTTTAAGGTTTCAGAAGGAGACAAACAAGAAAATGAACAATCCAGCTATTAAGAGAATAACAAATGAAATTATCAAATCACCCGAGGATAAACGAGAATATCGTGGACTGGAATTGGCAAATGGCATTAAAGCTCTTCTCATTAGTGACCCCACCACAGATAAGTCTTCAGCAGCACTTGATGTGCACATAGGTATTCAATTAATGTTATGTTCATTATGTCATTAATAAAACTGCTTAAAGTTTTGGTATCTTCATGCAAGTAAACTGACAGGAATGGTATGTAGTTGGCAGCCTAGCTTGTTATTGTAGTTTATAGTTTGTTTGATTCTTTGACACATCAAGTTGAAAATTATTAGAACTAAATGCTCTTATTGTACTCTGTGTTTACTCAAGTGTAGCTCAGTCAGTCGAAAGACTGCTTTTAACCATTAAGTTTCATGTTATGAAAGATCTTTTGTAAGCAGAAAAGGGGCGGGTGCAAGTGCAGTTATTTCAGACAGCTCCATCTGTCATGTCAGACTTTTTTTTTCATGCTAAGTTGTTGATGTGTAGAGGTGAGAAAATGCTGTAGTGCTAGAGAAGTTGAAGAGGCACTCCCTAACTTCAGTGATGCTTATGTGTGCAAACAGAAATATAGGAAATAGAAGGGGAAGGCAATTACTTTGTCGCTTTGGAGTAATGGAAGCCTTTTCTTATATCTGAGGTATTTCTCAGGCTTGTGTAGTTTTTCAGCTGCTTGGAAAGTATGATGCGTGTGTGCGTAACCTAAACATCCTCTCGCCACGTCTGCGGTTGGGAGCGCTTGCTGCTGTTCGCGTTAGGGCAGAAGTAATAGAGGGACTTCAAAAACTTCTGGCCTTTTTTGTTATGGGAATGGCTGTCCTAGATCATTATCTAGTTCGGAGGATCCCAAATGTGGGTTTTTTTAGGTCCTGTGACAGTGATAGCCGACTGCAGCATCCAGTTCCTGCACACGTGTTGGAGGAGATGTATCTGTTGCCTTCATCTCCACTCTCCCACTGCACATTGCTGCACGCTCTGGGGCGGGACTGCCGCTCTCAAACTTCCATTCTTCCAAATCATTATTTTAATCTGCTTGCCTTCACACCTACTAGCTGGTCATCCATAGCTGCTTGTGTTCAGGCAATTACAGGTTATCACTCGTCCTGTAAACCACAGGATAAATAACTCTTTAATTATGGTTGACAGTTGCTGCCTCTTAACACAGTGCAGTTACTAAAGTCAAGGTATAGATTTCAGAGCAGTGTGATTTGCCAGGTCTTTACAGATTATGAGTCATGGACTTCAATGGAAAATAGTCTATGTAAGGAAGTGCAAGGTGATCTGGGGAGGCAATTTGAGACACTAATAGATTCAGTTACTGACTGTAATTTTTGAAAGTATTTTTTTGGAGATTAAGTTTAGTTGACTGTAGTTGCACAAGTGTCTTCTTACTGCTACAGAATTGATATAATTGCCTGAAGCAACATACTATACTATAAAGCACTTTAAGACTTAGTGTTTTAGTATTACTTTTTATGAATGGTTACATAAAATTTTTCCTCTTGCAGGATCCTTGTCTGATCCCCCCAACATTGCTGGGCTTAGTCATTTTTGTGAGCATATGTTGTTCCTGGGAACCAAGAAATATCCAAAAGAGAATGAGTATAGCCAATTTCTAAGTGAGCATGCCGGGAGCTCAAATGCTTTCACAAGTGGCGAACATACCAACTATTACTTTGATGTGTCACATGAACATCTAGAAGGTGCACTGGACAGGTAAACACATATTTTTAGTATTTTGGTATAGAACACATATTTTTTAGTAATTAGTATTTTAGTATATTCATATTATTTAGTATTAATTTTTTTACAGAGGTTCTACTTGAATTTATTAGTGTAAAAGTTTTTTGATAGTTCTCTCATTATGATCTTTAAGAAAAGGTAAAAACTATCTTTTGTGAAAACTGATAACCACATATTTTTCGGTTCAAAAGTCTTACTCAGATTTTTTTCATCTAGAAGAGTTCTTCATCGAGGCAGAATTTTTGAAGTTTAAATGTTGTGTTTACACTGAATATTTTATGAAATGCGGGCACAGAATATGATCATGAATTTGCACATTGTGCAAATACTGGGATAGTGCAATCAAATGCTGTGCTTCCCATGGGATCCTTACTGACAGCAAAACAAGGGTGAAGTCGAGAAATACATTAGGATGCTGTTAGTGGATGGAACTTGCTGAAATCTCAGGGTTTTTTGGGCAGGGGCAGAAATTGAAAGGTGTGTAGTCAGTGAGGTAGAGTGAGTTTTCTCTTTGGCTTCTCCCTGGATGTCTGTCAAGACATATTTGATTGGTGGAATTAAGAGCTTCTTGCAGCTAAAGCTCAAAACAGGAGAAATTTTCACTGTGTGAATTGTGATACAAAGCCCTTTATTTTTGTAGTAACTTACATGATGAATATGTTGTTGTTTGCATTTATACACAAAGAACTTGAGAAATAAGGATAGAGTCAGTGTCAAAATTGTTACAGAATGCATAAGTTCTACGTTAAAAAATAATGTATTCAGCTGTTTTCAGGAGGTACCAAGCACCAAGCTTTATACTTTACTGTTACAATTTATGTACAGTACTCTTGACTTGATTTAAATTTTTTCTCTTTAGATTTGCCCAGTTTTTCCTGTGCCCTCTGTTTGATGAAAGTTGCAAGGATAGGGAAGTGAATGCTGTTGATTCTGAGCATGAGAAGAATCTGATGAATGATGCCTGGAGGTTGTTTCAGTTGGAGAAGGCTACTGGAAACCCCAATCATCCCTTCAGTAAATTTGGAACAGGTTTGTCAGAACATAATTATCTATCCAGTGGAGTTCTGTGTAACCTACATAGTATTATTGTTTATGTAGAATTGCTAAAGACAGACTGAAACAATTCTTTTATTTTCCTCTCTATACACGTTTATTATGGTGCTTTATCACATTTTTCACATCATAGACCAAAGAGAGCTAGACAAAAGCATAGAAAAAAGAGTGATCCGAGACTTGGAGTACAATGATGAAGCAGCCTTTATGATTCTGATAATTACTGCAGGGAGTGCTGTTTTCCAATTACTGGATTTGTCATAATTTGATACTGTTAAGTGTTTGTGCAAAACAAAGGGAATGAATTGTGTTTAAATTGTTGTTAGCCACATGCTTTTTGTTAACTAATATTGCATTTAGACTAGATGACAGTGACTAGGTCAAATCAGAAGGATCAGCAAAATACCGTGAAAATTACTGAGTTAGAATATAGAAACAAAATCTGAACTGTAGAGCACAACAGTAGGAGATCTTGGACAAATCCCAATCTTTCAGCTGTATTTTTTTTTGTTCAGGCTTAATTATTCACAGAATGTTTAGTAACAACTGAAAATAAACACCCTAAAACCTCAATTAAAAAAGCATTAAAGTTAAGATACCATAGTTCTGGACAAAACCACAAATGTTTGATGCTTTGATAGAAGTTTACATGTTGGATGATTTTTTTAATAGGCATTATTTTCTATGTGAATTTATTTTTGAAACTGTTAAAGTTACAGGACTGCACTGTTTAATCATTGAGCATAATGTGCTCAAAAATGTGTTTTGTGGATGGGTCAGTTTGCTCTGTGAATGATTGACTCAGATATTGGGTACAGCAGGAGACTGGGAGAGCAGATAATGGGCTTTAAGGGAGTGGTTTCTTCCTCTGTCTCAAGAAAGATAAGAATACTTTTACATTTACATCTGTTGATGGAGGGCATAATTATGGGTCTGGTAGCCACCTGCCACAAGAGCAGGTATTGCTCTGTTAACCAGTAAAGAGAGGCTGTCTGTAAAAGTGAAACTATAACTCCATTCTCCAAACAGGTAAATTTTAAAATAAAGCCTTGGGAACTGTGCATTAGTAGGCAGGTGTTCAAAGTGCATTCTGTAATCTCTGCTACTGAAGACATCATTTAATTTTTATGTAGCACACAGAAAACATAAGTGGAAATTGCAGAAATAGTATTGTACAGTTTAAGAAGGTTGTGTAGCTCACACAAGTGAAATGTTTTCTTGGGGAGAGTACCCAAAATGTGCTCAAATTCAACAATAGTCATATTCC
The DNA here is from genome assembly GCA_013397815.1 of Aleadryas rufinucha. Lineage (NCBI taxonomy): Eukaryota > Metazoa > Chordata > Aves > Passeriformes > Aleadryas > Aleadryas rufinucha. The sequence continues at coordinate 230,229 of VZTH01017408.1, read as the reverse complement.
CTTCTCCTTAGATTAGGTTCTGATTCTGAAATTAAATTACAGCACATAGCCTCCAGTAGGTATGACTTCGCAGAAGTAGAGCTCAGCTTTGATGGTTTTTATTTACCCAAAGAGATGATGACTGCGATGCATTTGGCATCCTTATTGTTTCCTTTTGATGAGATGAGATGTTGTTAATCTAGCAGAGTACAGGAATTACTCCATTTGATGCTTCAGGTCACTCCTCATTGCTGTGCACCCTGTTTGGTCAGCAAACCTTCTATTATTCCTCGTCTGTCCATAGAAACAAATGCACCTTCCACTTTTCTTTTTAAGGGTGTGCATTTGTGCCCAGATATCCTTCACTGATCTCCCTGAATTAATGCTCGTGATGATGATTCTTCCCCATCATTACCCTCAATGTCAAGTAATTTTCCAGGCACTTCTGCACTGGCTAGTGCCCGTTTTCCTGCATCTGCAAGGCGTCCTGTGACTGTTGCTTCCTAATGTACTCCAGTACTATAACAGTGCAGTTACTGAACTGAACATTTAACTATATGTTATTTTATTTCATCTTATGTATTGATGCTGTGGGAGTAAACAGAGTAGGGTGTCTAGAACTTCACCATTTAATTTGTCTGCAGATGGTGAGGAATACAGACAAAATATTTAAAACATAAGACACTAGTGATCCAATTTTCTTATTATGTATATTGATTATTTGTAAAATTACTATCCATCCAAAGGAAAGCAGACTGATTAATTTATATATTTCTTTTTGATCTGTAAGTTCATAAACATTAAATATTGTTAAACATCAAATATTATTAATTGTTTTTATGTTACAGGGAACAAATTCACTCTGGAAACTAGACCAACCAAAGAAGGAATAGATGTAAGGCAAGAGCTACTGAAATTCCATTCTACTTATTATTCATCAAATTTAATGGCTATTTGTGTCTTAGGAAGAGGTGAGTTTTTTCTGTTGGTTGAGTAAGACTTTACATATATACTTGAAAAAAAAAAAAAGGAGGTTCCAACTGCGTAGAACCTTCCACAGTTGAGATGATATTTTACATAGGTTTGCCAAAAGCTTAATAACAATGTGTTGAAAACTGTTTGCTTTTTGAAAATACGCTGGCAGACTGGTATTTGTATGGTGTTTCACAGTAATGCTTGGATGGTGCATATGAATGAAAGAAAATGAATTTTTTGTCTAATCAAGAGCAGAATTCACTGAGGAATTTTACATGGAAACTTTTTCAGTAAGAATCACCTTGGCAACTGTAAATCTGTACTAAAGAAAACTGTCCCTGCAAGATTAAATGAATGTGTATTTTTCTGATATGCGTAAAGATTAGTGGTTTTTAGTCGAATAACATGCAGTTCACAAAATTTTAATCTATGGTGAACCCTCTTGGTTTGCATTGTTTTGTTAGTTTTTTTCCCCTGCCCAGTTCTGTTAGTGAAGTGTAGGAGCATGCATATATTGGGCAGGAAAGATTCTGTTTCCTCAGTCTAACTGGGATTGTTTTGATAATGAGGTAACTGCTTTTAGAAATCTTTCAAGGATTAAGGCTGTACTTTGAGATATCCAAGAAACTGATGTTTTGTTTCTTCCAAAGCCCATCCTTGAAAGGCATTCGCTAAAGAATTACCAGATGAATCTTTTTTATCTTATGCTCACTTTGACAAGTGCTCCAAAGTGATTTCTTGAGGCAGATAGCAGTTTTGAAGGCAGAATTTCAACAGAAAGGGTCAGTTTAGGTGAGTTAATGCACATAATCATGTTCTTTCTGCAAAAGGTCTGCTCTTCTTCTTGCAAAGTACTGCAGTCACAGACTGAAATTAGAATGGATGTAAAATTAGAAGTGCTTGAACAGGTCAGAGGTGGGTGTGTTTTGGGTGCTAGGAACAGACCTGGCTTACAGTGTACCTGAAGTACTGGACATGAGCTGAGGCTAAAGAAAATTCAAGTTTTGGCAAAGATGCTTTCACTCTAGAAAATTTGCAGCTGTAATTCCATGTCCCTTAAACTTTTTTAAAATGTTTATTTTTGTAAGTGTTCAATATCTGATGTACCTTTCAGTTCTAGCTTAGATTAATCTGTAAAACATAAAGATATATTTTCGGTTACAAGGTTTATTTTAATCATGATTGAAGCCTTCCTTTAATAAGCATGGTGCTTCTAGCATGTTACAGTTCAAAATTCAAATATGAGTATTTATTTCCTTTATAAAATTAAAAATCATAACACCATTAAAACTGTTTCTCTGTATAATTCGTGGCTCTCCCAAGCAATATTAAAAAAAAAGTTTGTTGGAATCGTCATATAATAACTGGTTTTTTTCTAATGTTTCTTTATTCTAGAATCGTTGGACGAGCTGACTTGCTTAGTGGTAAAGTTGTTTTCAGAAGTAGAGAATAAAAATGTCCCTGTACCAGAGTTTCCTGAACATCCTTTCCAAGAAGAGCATCTCCGGGTATGTGTAGAGATACATCTTCCATCCAGGGTGTATATTTTAAATGTTATTTTTTATGTTTCAGTAATACATTTTGCACTTCACTACTCTTTTATCAATGTCCCTGTTAAGTTCCATATTTCTTTATTAATTTTCCACCCACTTTTCCATGCTGAATATAGTTTTGTATAGTTTATAGTAGAGGTTGCACATTTGGTTGCAGTTGTAAGCAGCTGTGAGATAATTAATTTTCTTTGTTTGTATCATGAATGGCTGAAGTGTTGCCCCAAGTTTTCGATACCTGTATTTTTGAGATCTGGGAAATGTGTTTGTAGTGGGTGTGGGTGTGTGTGGGGGGGGGTGGGTGTGTGTGTGTGTGTGTGTGTGTGTGTGTGTGTGTGTGTGTGTGTGTGTAAGTAACATCATATGTGCTCCTGAGATGAATACAGTAAATGAGTTTCCCATTGTTTATGGGTATTCTTCTTTGGTTCTCCCCTCAGCAACTTTACAAAGTGGTACCCATTAAGGACATTAGAAATCTTTATGTCACATTTCCTATACCAGACCTTCAGAAGTACTATAAATCAAACCCTGGCCATTACCTTGGCCATCTGATTGGGCATGAAGGCCCAGGGAGTCTTTTATCAGAGCTTAAAGCCAAAGGTAAGTCCTTTGAGAGTAGAGAATTGAAAAATATTTTATCATGCAGTTACTTAGTTACGTTTCATTTGAAATACACTTCTATATGTTAAAGCCTTCATCTGTTGGAGTAATTCGAACAGTTTTGTGCTTTATTTTTGTTTCTGCAGCAGGTAGGAATAAATAGGTAACAGTCACTTAGGCTGCTGAGGCTATTATTTCTTTGACTCCCCTTTATGTGCCTTGTTTAGAGAGTTACATGAACTTCAACATAATGATCTTGTCTCTATTCTGTCACTAACTTTGAGACTACTGTCTGGTCTCTTAATGTCTGGAAGATTACAAGGGTGTACCTTTCACTCTTTTACTTTGTATCATTTGTTCCAAACAGAAGTAAATTTTCCAGTAATCAAATGATCTTGAGTTTGTCATATCACTCTGAGTGCAAAATCAGATAGATCTGACTTGTGTTATGTTTAACTTGCACTGTTTCCATAGGCATGAAGGAAGTAAAGGAAAACATGTAAATGAATCAAAATGGGTTTTAAAAAAATGATGTTGCTGAAGCATGCAAAAAGTTGCATAAATTGTTATAGGTTTGTTTATGTAATATAGTTTCTTTTCAATGACATAGGATGGGTAAATACTCTCGTTGGAGGCCAGAAGGAAGGTGCTAGAGGTTTCATGTTTTTCATCATTAATGTGGACTTGACAGAAGAAGGACTTTGTAAGTGAAGCACGTCTGTATTCTGTGTTATTGCTGATGTGATGGTTTTGTGTTTGTATCTGAAGAGACTAATTGTGATTGTAGCTTGAAAGCTGATTTATTTTAATGAACTTATTATTCTGTGTTTAGTTCCTCTAAGTATGCTAACGCACTTCACCTAACATAAGAAATCAACTTATTTAAGGTTATATTAAGTTAGTTAATTAAATACTTTAAGTAAATTTCTTTAAAAGAAGAGCTGTTAATACCTTTGTGTGCTACTTTTTCATACTATTTAGACCTGAGTTAAATTATATTGTAAATCACGATCTTCACGTAAAGACATGTTCAGTGCAATTCTTGGAATTAGCTGGGGACATAAACACTTACCTTAAATTCGTGTCTGGGAAAAGCAAGTTTAACTTTGTTGGTGGGGTTGCAGATGTACTTAGAGATTTTGATGTATCAAAGTGTAATTAAAAATAAAACAATTTTTGTGTTCCTTAAGTTTCTTCTCTGTGTAGAAGTGAGTGAATTATTAAGTATTTTTTTCTTTTCAGTGCATGTTGAAGATATTATTTTGCACATGTTTCAATATATTCAAAAACTACGTACAGAAGGACCTCAAGAATGGGTTTTCCAAGAGTGCAAGGTAAGGAATTGAAGCTGTACATGATGTGGTGGTTGTATTTTTACAAACTTTTTTATTATTAGATTATTTGTCTGTGTAACTAGCATTTAATAATCACATGGTAATTAAGTTTATAAATTTTGAAGATGCAACATGACACAAATGACAAGTACATTCAGAATACATTGTCTTAACAGAGGTGTGAAATGTTCTTATAGAGATGTGAGTTATGATAGCATAATGGAAGTGAAGGAAGAAGGATCTTACTCTATCCACAAGGATTTTACATAACTTTCCTTAGTCTTCACTGAAGAAGGGGGGAAACATTTACTGTCATGGGTAACATTGAATTGGAAATTGAAATGGCTGTTAGTCTACCCCTCCCTTCTTTCATGTGTCAAATTGTATAGTTGAGATTGTAAAGGCAGTAGACATTTAATCTGCTGTTTGTTCCCCTCAGCTTTTTGAAAAGTCATCTAAAGTCTTTTCCTGAAGTACTTTGGCAGTACATGTCAGTCTTTGCTGAACTGTTCATGATTCTTTCAAGGCTGGATAGTTCTGTGTGCACGGAGCAAAAATGTAAAGTGTCCGATTAGATAGCACTGCTCTTCTCAGTGTCAGTGTGAAACAAACCCAGTTTTATTTATATATATATAGTCTCATTGGTTCAGTGCGTATGCTTGGGTAAAGATTTCTTGTTCCATCTTAGCTTTATTTGATCAAAACTGTTGAGTCTTTCCAAAGTAGAAATTCTGCAGCTGAGTTAGCTTTATTTCATACACTTCAGTACTGTATACCTGTGAAAGTAGTCTCAAGACTCGTTACCCTCTGCTAAAAGTCCCGATAGATTTGTTTCATTGACAGAGTAAGCAAATACAAGGTTTGAAAGAGGAAGTTCCATCTTTCTGTTTCATCCCTGTGCCTTTCCCTTGCTCCTCTTCTCTTGGCCCCAGCACTCCCGAGACTGTGGGGTGAGTCAGAGAGCTGGCAAACTAGTATGAAAAAAATCTTTTTGAGTTTACTTTCAGCAGAACTGTTGAATTAATCAGTCTCTCTGCATGGTTTCATGGAAGGATGGACTGTCCTTTTCACTGGCTTTAAAGTCTTAAATCTCTTTAATTCACCCTTGCCATTGTATCCTAAGAATGTTGTGTTCTATTTCTGTGGCTGAGACAGCAAAACGAAACACACTTTTTCTGTCTCTAAACTTCCTCTTGGCTGACTGAACAAAAGGAAGAAAAAAGGAAGAGAGAGGCTTCAGTTCGCTAACTTATGACAAACATTGCACTGGAGCACCGTGTACTGGTTGTATCAGAGTTGGTGTGTTTTCAGATTATCGGGCAATTTAAATACATGAGAGATGGGGCAGATCTCTTACTTTGAAAAGTACTTACAAGACTTGTATAGCACTTCACATTATGAGACTATCACAAATTGCTTGTGAGTTTGATGCAACTTGAATATTACTGAAAATTTGTGTTAGGTACTTGTTTAACTGCTATAACATGGATACAGCAAAAGTACTTCCTTCTCTTTCATTATAAAAAGGATTTAAGTAACCAGTAATTATTCTTAAAATAGGCTTTAATTTATGCTGTTCAGTCGTTTATACATCGTTTTCTAGGATCTAAATGCTGTGGCATTCAGATTTAAAGATAAGGAACGACCACGAGGTTACACGTCAAAGCTTGGAGGAATGTTGCATGTAAGTGTTGTTCTTGTTTGGTTGGTTTTTTTTAACAATCATTTAGCAGTGTGTTTGATTATCCACTTAATAAATGCAGGCATCTGCAAAGGTCCTTTGCACTTCTTGTATGCTGCATAGGCCTTAGTTTTGGCAGTCAATAAGTCACATTCTGTTCACTCTACCATTTTATACTTCTGTACTAGGTAGAACTGATTATACAGTAACTGGAGGTGCTGTTTGATCTGTTTCAGTGTTTCTTAAGACATAGGTACCTTGCCATTGTGTTTGCCTGGTAGCTAAGTGTTCTCTAGGGCAATATTAGAGAAATAATATTTTATCATCAACACTGTGTTCCTTAGTTCACAGTGTTGAAATACTGCAGTAAGCAGAAATGTTTGTATTAAGATTGCAAATTACAAATACTCGACGTTACTGATATGATTGCATGTTGGTAGTGAAAGAATAGTCATGTAGCTTTTACTTTGGTCTTTAATACTCATTGCAAAATTCCCTCATTTTGTATTAATGGAAGATTTAGGTAGGTTTGTTGAGGTTTTTTTTTGTCTAGTGAAATTATGCAACTTTTATACATATGCAGCCATTCTTCATTGCATAGCTAATGTCTGCATCTATTCAGAGAAATTTTTGGTTTCTTTGTAGGAATTACTGTTATTGGTTGTAGGCCTTTAATCTGTAGAGTCTAAAATAATGATCTTTAATTTTCAAATTTTCTTTCTGTTTGCTGAAAAGCATTAGACTTAGCTGAAAACATGTTAATGGATATTTAAAGAACTCCTGCTTGGGATGCTGTCTCTTGCTTTGGTTCTGTCAAATATCTAAAATCTCTAACAGATGGACTTCTGACTTCTGAAACAGTCTTTCAGTGGCTTCTATTTGTTGGATCATTTCTGATTACAATTGCTGTCTCTGAAAATCAGGCCAGGAAGTTGCCAGCCGTGTTCCAAGGAGCAGGGTATTGAATCAGGACTTTTTTTTTTTTTTTGACTGTCTTGCTTTTGCTTTGCTTTGCAGTATGAATGGTAATTTTCGTTCTGCTTTAGTAGTTAAATGAGCATCAAATTCTGGATCTTTAGCATTCATGTTGGAATTTTTTGGTTCATTGTCCTTGATCTCCACCTCCCACAACCCTTTCTCTTTTCCAGAACCCTTTTTGTGAGTTACTCTCTGTTCTGGAAGTCATACCACTGTAATTTTTTGTATGATCTATGCAATTCAGAAAGCCATTTTGTAATAATTCTGGTTGAAAAAGTACACGTCTATTGCAAACTGCAAGTACTCGGTGCCTATGTCACCTGGTAATTTTCCCTTGGTGAACAGGTGTTTATCAAGAAAGTGTTCCTGTCAACCACATTAATCATTTTGAGATGAGTTTTAACTTCATTTTTTTCTTCTTAAATTGCCATGTACCTTAAGAGATTTTCAGTTTGGCTCTAAATAAAAAATGTTAGGATTATAAGTGTTTAAAGTTTTATTATGCTTTTAGATATTGAAATATAAGTTCCTTTAAATGATTGTAAATAAGAATTTAATTACTAGAGAGTCCTTAAAAAAACCTATTTTTTTTTTGTTTCTTTGTTTGTTTTGTTTTGCTGATCTATGTTTTCTTTTCCCCAAATGTATTGTAGTGAGTACTTGCTGTTCTTTTATCTTTAGAAATATCCTGCAGGGGTCAGCATTTACCATGTTATTTATGTTTTAGTCAAAATACTGTTTAAAGGTGGGTGACTTTTTATATTGAGACATAAAATATTCCAAGAGAGAAGAATGGTAATTATACAGTATATAAAATTGCCTAATACATGAGAAATATGATTGCATATTTAGAATGCTACTCCCTCTTGTTTAGTTTTGAGAGAGATATTAAAACATCCTACACACTCCTAATTTGAAATTACCAAGGTAATACAGATTTAGTGACCAGAAGTGTTTGCTTTTGTTTCCTCTACTGAACTGTAGCTTTTTCATGCTCAATTTTGTTTAATTCATCTATGTATTCCTTGGCTTTGTTTTTTAGTATTATCCTATAGAAGAAGTATTGGCTGCTGAATATTTGCTTGAAGAATTCAGGCCTGATTTAATAGAGATGGTACTGGATAAATTGAGACCAGAAAATGTTCGGTAAGTTAAATTGTATTTTAACACAAAGAGTATAAGAAAGCAGATAAACTAATGGAAACACAAAAGTAGCCAGTAATTATTCTTAAAATAGGCTTTAATTTATGCTGTTCAGTCATTTATACATCATCATCTAGGATCTTGCAGCTCCAAAGTAAATGTGATTGAAAAATCTTCACTATGTTTCTTTGTATGAGAAAGTCTCAGGTATATGTTAATTTACTTTCAAAGGTTGATATATTTCAAATAATTATTGGATAAACTGAGATAAACTTGGGTTATGAACTGTATTTGCAAATGTCACAGGGTTCTGGTGTTTCTAGGCATATGCAAGTAATGAAAGAATAAATGGAGTTGCCTATATCAGCAACAGTAGTTGCCATAGCAATTAATGCCCTTTAAAGAAGGGCCTATATCTTTGTGTGTGGGTGTGCATCTGTGTGTAATGTATGTGGGATACTTCAGCTGAAGCTTGACTATGTCAAGAGATCAGATTTTGAACAAGCAATACTTTAATGAAAATATCCAGTTCTCTTTCCTAAAGTATTTAATACTTTTCTATTTTCAATGTATTTTCGTGTTGCTCTTCCACCTAAGTTCTTGAAAATTTGATACCTCTAACATATAAGCACTGTTTTTAGTAATTCACATAGTGAATGTGTAATTACTTGTTCTCTGTAGATAGCTTAACCAAATTCCACATGAATGTGAACTTTTAACTGATTTTAGAATTGCTTACAAGCAATAGGTAAACCTGAGCTAAAGCTGATTTAGTAAAGAAGCTGCAGGTGTTAATGAGATCTGATGTTTATTATAGCTTCACATAGCTTTGAAGCGTAGCTCTTAACATTGCAAGAAAAAAGTCACTATTATATATTCATAATGTAAATTGGGTCTTTGTTACTACTCAGAGAACTTCCAAAGCATCTTCTTACTTAAGCATTGAAAAATTGCTGGAGGAATTTAATACAGGTACATGCATTCATAGATTCTTTAGCTCGTCAGATGCTGTTGGATGCTACAGACCACTCATCACTTTTCTGTGTTATTCCTGTTGCTGGCTGTGCCAATCTTTTCACACTCTTTCCAGCTGACAGTACTTCAGCATAAGATAGCCATAATGAACCTAGTTCAAAAGTTATTAGTGTGAGAAAGGAAAGTGTAGAGAATACTGGTAGACGGAGAAAATTCAAGTCTAGAATGTCCCAGAAGCATAAGAATAGTGGCAATGGTTTTTCAGTTACATAGCAAACATCCGTTTCACAGCGTTCTTTTGCTGTGGGTAACGTAGGCCCATATCTGCACTTTGCAGTTCTGCATCCCTCTTTGTCCACTGCTGAAATAAAGGGGGGTCAGACAAAAAAAGAGCAAGATGGGCAAGAATCTAATTAGAGTGGAAACAGTAATTCTGAAAAGATACAGAATTTAGAATTTAGAAAGAATTTAGCTGTAGCATGCTTGAAACATTAGTAACCAAAGAAAGTAATGGCTTATTATCATATGTATCTTCTTATAGTAGTTTTGTAGGGTTACATCAGTCTTCTCCCATTTGACAAAGTAACTTCTGCTAAACGGACATTTTCCCCACACTTGGTAATTGTGTATTAATTTTAAATAAAAACTAGGTTTTTTTCAAGGTGGAACATATCTAGAACAAATATGAACTGAAGATGAACTTTAGTATATTTAGCAACTAATAACTGTTTGATCCTTCAGATAATGGAGATAGGTGTTTCAGAATTGGTCATTAGTAACTTCTGTGGGTCTCTGTAGTTGTGGGCTTTGTATGTCGTGTCTCACCTTGCTTTCTTCTAGCTGGTGCTTTTTGGATGCTGTATGTTATGTTTAATCTTCTGTCAGGACTAATTATGTTGTCTCTTCACTTTACCTGGCTTAAGAAGTAGATATCATTTAATAGATGAAGAAATATGTCATTTAAAAATTTTGGATAAAAAAGTTGCTAAATATTGGGAGGAAAAAACAGGACTTCCAGAACTGGAATAAACCTGTTTTTATGGCCTCTTCAGTTAAGTGTTAAAGAAATTATATATTGTCTTTGTTGCAGAGATTTTAGTAGGGCTTAAAGATAATAAATACAAGTGGGTTACTTCTCTGAAGCTTAAGTGCCCACAGCTATGCTGACAGCTGTCCCACTAAGGCTTAAATATAAATACGTACAAACTAGAGACTGTCCAAAGACTGATTAAATGCAGTTTTAGCAGCCAAATTCAGCAAAGCAGTGCAATTCTAACATGGATGGAATGAGGCCTGCAGGAGGTCTGTAATGATGTAGCAGCGGGCATGGTTTGAGTTTGAATGGTATATGGTCAGAGTAATGATAATTCTATTGCTTGTTATGTGTAGACTAAGACTGTGTTGGTGTTTATATTTACCACAACAACTATACATTCACATCATAGTTCTCTCCATGTTCAGACTATTTGTGTTCTCAAGAAGTATAACTTACAAAAAGAAACCCAAAACATCAACCCAACTTTAAGATTCCCTAGTGTCATGTTGCTGTTTCCTGCTGCCCTAGATGATACCTTTTTTTCAGTAAAGTCTAAAAAGCCATGGTTATTCTTCTGTGATAATACTGGAAGCTGATTTTTCTTGGATTTAAAAGTATAAGTCAATTTTAGTGGGAATTAAATTTTTTATTTGGGGCATCAGATGTTTAAGGATCTGAGCTAATCAGACTTCCCTACTTCCATATGACTGCAAGAAAATACTAACTTGTATATAGTACTATATTCCTTTTAGATACATTTTAAGCACTTATCATGTGAAATTTAGAAGTAGAATGAACTGCAATTTTAGAAATCTTTTACTTATCTAAGATCCTTTGAAGTGTAGTGTAATATAACAGGGAATATAATTCTGTAGTATCTTTTATTTTAAATTGCTACCAAGATACATTATCTTGGGAAGGGGAAACTTAATTTAAGTATTACTAAAAGTGATTTCATGGTACATTACAAAAATTCAAGAAAGTCACTGTGGATTTTATTTTTGGTGGGCTCTCTTGAAAGAATGAGTTGAGATTACAAATGTTAATAAAAGCATCCCTTTGTGTTACACTTTTTTAAAAATTACATATGTATCTATAGGAATATAGTGAATTATTAATCCAGTAACCTGCTCCCTTATTTTGGCTTTTCTTGAGCAATTTCATATACTAATAAAAAAAACTGTGCTTTAAATGTCTGTATGTTTGGTTATCCACCATTTACTGATATGAATCCTCTTGTTTACCTTTCTATTCTTCCTTTTTATGAAAGAATAATTATGTGCCGCATCCTAACTTTCCCTGTTGTTTGGGATTGTTTTCCTGTTTTATTGATTTTTTTTTTTTTCTTTTTATGCCTTGCATTCATTCTGTCTTGAAATGGTTTAGTTGGCATTGATTTGAATTTTTCCTTTGTATTGTGGTTTTATTTATAATTTCCTTTTCATTCACCTAGACTAAGGACTTCTAGGCGTGGCTATGTTGTAGTAACTGCCTTCAATGTCTTTTTCAAAAGTATGGTTTTTCAACTGTTATTTTCTTAACAAACTTTGAGTTTAAAAAGTATGAAAAAAACCTCATACTCACAGATGATAGTAAGTATGCATATGTGCTTCCATTTGACTGAACCGTAACAGGAAGTGCTCATATTCTCCTCCCACCCCCCCACACTACTTGTTGTATTTAGTGCCTTAATTTCCCTAAGAGAGAAACATTTTAAAATATAAGTATCATTTTTACTTGTTCAAACTGTATTGGGTTTTACCAGCCATCTGTGAAGATAAGGGAATAGACTTGGCATGTGTCGCAATCTCAGCTGAAAAATGTAATTTTCCTATCATTTCCAAGACATTTTTTCCCTTCAGCATCTGCAGAATAAATGCTCTTATTAAAATTTAAGAAGATAGTGACTCACCAGATTAAGCAGCTAAAGAACATTTTCCCCTGGATAGCAAATGGGCTTTTTTCCTCTCTTGATAGCAGAAGTGCAGCACTAGTACTATCCTAGAGGGAAGAAAAATAAAATGAATGCCAAAAATGTTGATAGAGAAATTTCTAACTACTGGAATTTCACAGACTCTGAGCAAAGTTATCTCAGTACGGTTGGTGATGCTCACCCCTGAGGGTAAACGTGCTAGAAATGCATGTGTTTGTTTTTAATTGCATTGGATCTGGGCAACAATTTTGAAAATCACGATTTGTTCACTTATTTCCCCCTGCAAATCCTTTGTAGCGACTTCGTTTTACTGAACCCTGAGAAATAACTTGTGCTTCTGCAGAGCGATCGGTGCTGCACCCCAGAAGCATCTCTCTGTTGTAGTTTCCGCTTACTCTCGTTTCTGAGGGGATTTACAAGTGAGTGGCTTTGAATAGAATGTGTTGCCTCACATCAGTTTTACTGATGATTGTGAGGGAACTTTGTTCATCTATGAACAAATGTAGGCTTTTGCTATTTTTTCTCAGTCATGTTATGTTATGCATTTGAATGAGATAAAAATAATTTTTTCCATTGTTTGACAATACCATAATTTGGAAGACAAAGTTTAAATTAGGTCCTAAAATAATCAATTCATCCTTTATAAGAATAAATTTGCTTTGACACATTTGTTGCTAATGTCACAAATACTGACTAAGTTTTCTAACTCTGTTACTTTTTCACCCTTAGAAGCTTGAGTTTTGTTATGTAAATCTGGAGTATAATAGTTGATAATCTTTTGTGGAAGTACATTCATTTTAAAGCACACATTCTCTTCCCAAGTAACACTGTCCTGTGGATATTTCACTTGCAGCTTAAATTTAGATTTCAGGAGAGTGAAAAACGAGATAGTATTTAGTAAATATGTATCACATAATAGAAACTGTGCTTGTTTTTGAAATTGGGGACCACAGTTTGCATGTTCAAGAATGTATATACAGAAGTAAACTATATTTATAGTTTGTTGCATTCCATATCCATGAATGGATCAAGCCTAATTTCACTGGTTGAGTCTAAATATACTTTAAGCATTTCCTATTGAAGATTACCTGATTGCCTGTCTTGGTTTCCCAATGCATTTCCACACTGTCTTAAAACATATGGATGTTCAAAGTGCCATACAGGACAACAGAGAAATGAAAAGCAAAAGTAACATTACATAATTGGTGATTTTAGAGATGGATTACTATATACTGAAATACCTGCATGGCATAGTATTTCTACCTGCTGTGCTTGTCTTCCCCTCTTTTTGTGTCCTGGTCGTCATTCCTGTTGGTTTTGTCTTAAGCTGTAGTTCTTGGGCAGACAAAACGCCTTTTGATTTCTTTCTGTCGTTATGGGTGTGTTTCTGACAGTTCAAAATGTCAGTAATCATTCCAGTAGTGATTTGGAATAAAGGGAGGGCAGGAGGGTCTCTTGAAGCAGAACTGTTTGAAGAATTACAATGTTGATTTCTACAGTTTTATTTTCTATACAGTGAGTAGGCAATTATTTTTAGCTTTTGAATTTTAGTATGTTTGTGCAGGAAGTGTTTGGGTGCTTGGATTGTCACTACTTCTTGAGCATCAGTATGTTGGAGAAGGGTAGGAGGAGGAAATGTTGAATAACAGACATATTCTAACAGTATATTCTAGCATAAAACATCTTTGTCTTGCTACTTTAATCTACAGTGTTTTCTGATACAGGTGGTATGTAAAACATAATCACTTCATAAATTTTCTAGAAGACTGCAAGAACTGCTTTCTGTTTTGTGGAACAACAACAGAGTCTAAAAAATAGAAATTGCATGCAGCACCACTGGTGTGTAACTCCAGGTTGTAACAGTTTAGAAAAACAGTGACATTAAATGACTGTGGTAACCTGATTTCATGGTTAACCTTAGCACGTAGTTCAGAATACTTATACTTGCTGTTGTATCCTGTAATTGTCTGGGGACTCTTTGCAGAAATAAAGGTATTCTGGTGATGGAGCAGAAACAGTACTTGGAATAATTTCTCAGAGTCTTTTCTTAGATACATTAGTGCCAGAGTGCTTTGTCTCTTTGTTTTCAGAGTTGCAATAGTTTCCAAGTCTTTTGAAGGAAAAACTGATCGAACAGAGGACTGGTATGGAACACAGTACAAGCAAGAAGCAATTTCCGATGAAGTTATTAAGGCATGTTAAAATTTGTAACATTCTAATATCTGCAAATGAAAGTCAGTGGTAAATCGTTTGTCTAATTTTCCATTTAGTTGAAGGGGGAACTTAAATCTGCTGCTCTTCATAGCATGAAAATCATACAATGAGTCTGTTTAATGTTAAAGGAAGTAAGAATCTTATATTAGTCTTTAGATTTCAAATATTTCTTAGATAGCATGGATATATTTTAATGGTTATAAACCATATTAAGTGCAGGGAATGTTATACTGTTTTCTCTGTAGAAGATCCCTAATATGCAGTGGCTGCTTAAAAATGTAAGCATTAACTTTTAATAACTTAGAACTCTCTATTATATGTTAATAAACTGATCAGTACTTAAAAAAGGAATTTTTAAAAATTGTTCTATATAGCTGTTTCTGAAGTTAGTTTTTGCAATGTAGAAAGCAAGTATGTTTTGCCAGTTAAATGAGATTGTAAAAAATCAAAACGCCAAAAAAGGAGGTGGGCAAATCCTTATTGAAGCTTGTTATTGTTCTAATCTTCTACGAAGAGTTGTCTGTACAATGTACCTTAGGGCTGAACTGGACATTCTGAGTGTGCTCTGAACAGCCATTGCATAGGAACACTTCCTTTAGCTTGACCATACCTATGTTCTTGATTAGAATTCTTGTTTAATTGTTTAATTTAATATCTTCATTTGCAGTTCATGGTAGCAGAAAATATAAGATATAAACCCATCTTCCTCTCTACTGGAAACTTTTCAAAATTATTTTTTATCTGTTGTCCTCCTTCTAAGAGTAATTCATCCTGCAGATAGCCTACTCCGACTTGTTTTCCCATCTATTTCTCTCTTGCCCTATTCTCTTAATAGTATTTACACATAAGGTAGTGGAATGGGTTTTTAAATCTTTTGTTCCAGCATAACATAAATAAGCACATATATGCTTTAATTAAGCAGGAATTGGCATAGCCTCATTGTTTCTCCTGTTGATCTAGAAATGGCAAAATGCTGACCTGAATGGGAAATTCAAGCTTCCAATGAGGAACGAGTTTATTCCTACAAACTTTGAGATTTTGCCATTGGAAAAAGATGCAACGCAGTACCCTGCCCTTGTCAAGGTAAACTGTCTGTATTTGTCCTGTTTGCTGCCTAGCCTTCTGGGAAGTTACAATTTAATTCCTCTGTTTTTTAAAATACAGATCATCTCATATTCCAAAGTATATTAAACAAAAAAGTACAAAACTTCAATATATTGCTACAAAGACAGTAGAAAGTTCATTCTTGCTGAACTTTGGATTATGACAATTTGTGTTCCTATAAAAGTGAATCTAGATACAGCTTGAACTCTCTCTGCCCTTTTGAAAGTGTGTCAACAACTGATAAAAATATCTGTAGAGCTGTTTATTCAGCAGAGGGGTGACTGCCACTCTTACATTTTTTTGACCAGTGTTGAGTAAGTCGAGGGTGTAGACAGGGCTATTGTTTTGTAACTGAGTATGGAGAATGTCTGTGATTGTGTGGAAAAAGGGAGAGAAGTGTCATTTAATGATCTCAAAAAATATATTGAATATATTCAATATAGTCAATATATCTGTGTTCACTAGGTATATTGAATAGAGCAATTCAAGCAGTATGAATTTAAGGGGATAATTCTAAGCAGCGATTTGAAGTGGTGAAGAGACTTTTTTTAAAATAGTGGCATATGTTGCAAGTAAAAGTCAGATGACTTTAATAAAACCTTTTTTCTTGATACAGGACACTGCTATGAGCAAACTGTGGTTCAAGCAAGATGACAAATTTTTTTTGCCAAAAGCTTGTCTCAACTTCGAATTTTTCAGGTATGCAATGTCAAGTATGTCACATAAAGTTGTCTCTAAAAGTTTCTTGTTTATTGGGAATCTGCATTTCTGTGGCAAAGACTTTCTTGCATGTATTGACACTTTAGAATCTTTGTCCTTACTTTGAATATGCAATAAAGCTTAGATAGCAGGAATATGCAGTATTGAGTAGCATCATCTAAAATACACAGTAATTGAATAGCAAAAGATTGGATGTGCTCCTTCTATATTAACAGGAACAGTTTATCTAAAAACACTCTTAAGCCAAATTTTCTTTTATTTGCTATACCTGAAATATACCTGCCAGTAGAACCCACTACATATCGCAATGTCCCTCTTTAGGAAGAACTGTGTATTTTTAAATTAATTACTAAATCACAGCTATTTTAAGATGTGTTTTCTTCATGAAATGCTATTCTGATAATGGGTTTAGGCTCAAATTCTATTTTCATTTGCGTAATGCAAACCAGTTTAAAAAGTGCTTAAAATTTTGGGATTTTACTTAACTGACAATGATAATTGATTGTGGTTTTTTTAAGAAGAGCATTATCTGTACTATCAATGAATGTTTGATTCTGACCTCAAGATCTATGATAAAATGATGTAATGTTTTTTTACAAATGTTAATTCTGGTCTTGCATAATTTTCGTCATAGGCAGATAATCTTTCTCTTTTAAGTGAGCGTGGCAATGATGCACCTTCTTAATGTTGCTTTCAACTAATACATTTCTAACTTTTGAATTTAAAAAAACACTGCTGTTTTTAGAGTGCAGCTGTTTCTGTGTAGAACTGCTGAAAGCTAGAAAAAAATCAAGGACTCTCCTTTTGCCTAATTAAGTTATTTGGTGATATTGCTGGAAAGGCCATTCTGGGGGCTCCCATAGATGCTTGTTTTGAGAGACCACTTGAAATTTTTCTTTCAGGATATTATACAGAGGTTTTTTTCAGAGTGTGTCATGTCTTGGTACTGATTTTGGTACTAGTTGGGGAAAATAGGTTGCCTGGGCATATTCTCTTTTTGCTTTTTGAAACCACAGGCCAGATATTACAACTGTTTCAACTTCAATGTGTCAGGAAATGGAGGATCAAAACGGTAACTCCCCATCTCTTACTCAGAGAACAACAATTGGAGTGCTTTGCCTTCTTTGTTCATTCTTGGTGGCTTTCCCTTGTACTATTTTTGGCCAAAATCCAAAGTAGGATTTTACTGATGGACATTGAGTTTATAATTGTGAAGGCTTTTTAAATCAGTTCAGGTGAACTATAAGTGGTCCAGTCTCTAATAGTTTGTGAATGAATAAAAGATAATATTTTGGTTTATGCAGAGCACACAAAGGTATAAGTGTCTGCACATACACAGAATGTCATAGAATCGTTTGTGTTGGAAGGGACCTTTAAAGATCTAGTCCAACCCTCCTGCAACAAGCAGGGATATCTTATCTAGACCTGTGGAGATGGTATTTCCCAGTTAGATTTGTGCTTTCATCTCAGTGAGCCCTTATAAAAGGCCAGAAGTACTTTGAGCTTTGCTGACCATTGTAATGGAATGATTTGCCTCTTTCCTCCTAGGAACAGTTCCAGGTGGGGAGCTGGCTTTTTTTCTTAGGGTTTGGAGCAAGGATTCTTTCCTTTTCCTTAAAAATGAGATGGTAATTGTATGTGAGCAGAAGTGAGGAGATTTTGGCAATATTGGGTGCATCACCTCTAAAAGATGTTGTAAGCAGGTTTGTCCAGTTTTGATACTTAAAAAGGTTCTTGGTGAATCTGTCTCTATTTGGTCACGCTAATGGTTATTGAAGGAAATAGTGAAATGTAGAATGTTTATTCTTGAGACTTGATGGAATCACTCATATCTCTTGGGACCCAGTGAATTGGTGAATAAAGCCATCTTAATGACATGGGTTTTCATAAAAAGTTTTAGCCTCAGTCTAGATCAGAATATGAAGCCTGTGCTGCCTTGTAGTGGATTACAAGAGTTTGGTTCACACTACAGACTGCTTCAGTATGATTAAAAAAACCTAGGAGGATTTCTTCTGCCTGCAGCCCTGATCAACATGAAGCATAGAAAGAATTCCTGGTCCAGATGTTATAGCAGCAATTGCTGTGTAGATAAATTGAGAGGAAGTTGATGAAGTTGCATTCCTCCCTTAAATGTACAAATCCCACAGGAAGAATGAGTATATGAACCTCTTGAAATCACCTTGTTCCAAAACTGAAAATCCTTACAGGGATCCTTGTGTTAAAGAAACATTGCAGTAAAAACATCTGACTTACTGCCCAGGCTAAAAGAGGATGATAAGCGTTTGCATTTGTATGAATTGCAACTTAGGAACTCAAAAAGTATCCTTTTTTTTAAAGGAAGTGAAACAAACATGTAATGTGCTAATGTTTTGAAAATTCTTATAGGTAGTTAGCAACTCAGCACTTCAATGCTGATTCCTGCTATGTCACTTACAGCTGTTTGAAAGGGGAAAAGACTAGACTTCATGGTTTTTTTAAATGCACTAGTAGTGATTGAGTTGTTATACTTCTTTGAGTCTAGTAAAAAAAAAGAAAGGTAAACCAGAACTAAACATTTGTTTACAAAACTAATAGGAAGCAACTCCCAGAACAGTGGTGTAATAATTGTTTTCTGTTATTTTTCACTTGAGGATTAATGATCTGGTAGTTGTGATTTTTTTCAAAACTCCCAGTTGGCCTTTGCCAGCTAACTGAGAATACAGAATTTATAACTGATATAGACATAGTAATCACTCAAACTAATTAAGTGTGTATTCTAGTATCATAATGGTAAATAATATAATGAGTTCACAGGCAGGTTTATAGGATTGACCTACATCTTGCTTTGAATTTAGTCTTAATTTAAAAATTCAGTAGTAATTGGATTTATATCATCGGGCATATTGAATTTGCTCAGTTTGGGGAAATTCTCATTGTAGGGAGAAATGCAAATACCAGTCCTTTTGTCTTTTTTACTGACTTGTTTGTTTAATCTGGGCTAAGATTTCAGACTATAGCAGGCTCTGCTCCTCAAATATATATATTTTTAAATTATTTATTGAGTTTGTTAAAATCTCTTCCTGTGCTTCCTTTTCTTAGTGTAAAAGGAAGGAGAAGTTAAAAGCTACAAGGAGCCTTCTTAAAAATACCTTTGCAATGTGTTTTAGGGTTACCAGTTTGTGTTGTGGTCATGTGATCCTTGCTTTACTGCATTAATGTTGATATACACAGTGAAATACCCTGCTGTATGGTGTAAACAAATGTAATAGCATGTCTCTGAATATCTGACTGCTTCAGGAAAAGAAATGCCAATAGCACGGGTTTGAACTGTAAACCTTATCCTGACAGCGCATGCTTCAGATACTGCTGATTATTTCTGTGAAATTGTTGATGACTTTACATGCACTCTGGAGACTTTAGAAATACATACAGTACAAATAATTTGTCTTGACTTCTCAAATCTTAAAAACACACAGGTATTTAACGATTAGCATGGTTGAAACATGGCTTGAGTCTTTGAGTTGCATTTCTGTTTTTGAGAAATTTGCGACAGTGTTGTGTGTGATCATGTGCTTCTAATGCAACAGTAGGTTTTGGAGAGTTGTTGCCGTTAAAAAGATAACACAAAAAATTACGGTAGTAAGAAAATGGATATGCCAGACTTCTCTCCAGAGCTGAGCTTAGCATGTACTGCATATTTTCATACCACAAATTGTTGATCTCCTAATTTTTGTAATAGAAACTGATCGTGTGCGAGTTATTAATTAATTTGATGTTCGGTACGTGGTCTTCCATTTCAGTCTTTTAAATTATGTTGGTATATTTAGTTTCTTTTATTCCTGGTGAATTCTGACTGTGCAGCCAAGTAAATAAAACGTGTCTTGATTTATGAGCACAAATAGAATATCTCTGGGATCTTGAGTATATTTAGGCATCAAACCATAAGCAAGCTAAGTAACTCTTTTCAGGTGTGTTCATATTTGGCTTCGAAATAGGATTCCTTCGTAATGGGATCCATCAGCATAAAAACACAGAAAATACTATTTCCTTCAGATCAAGCTTAAAAGGTCAAAAGAAACAGAGAAATAATTTTAAACTGCATATTTTACTTTCAACATTTTCTTCCAGCCCATTTGCTTACGTGGATCCCTTGCATTGTAACATGGCCTATTTGTACCTTGAACTACTCAAAGACTCCCTCAACGAGTATGCATATGCAGCAGAACTAGCTGGCTTGAACTATGATCTCCAAAATACCATCTATGGGATGTATGTAAGTACCCAAATCAAGGAAAAGCTTAGAGCCTTAAAACTACTTCCACTCATCAACATTTTTATATTGATTTGATGGAAGGACTTTTAAATAAAAAATAAAGGCTGTTAGTCCTTTTGATCTTGGTTATTAACCATCCTTTCTTTGATTTGAATCTTGTTAAAAGTCTTCAACAGTCTTTCAGTTCATATTAAGCAAATTTTCTTCTTTGTTTTTATATCATTCGTGAAATTAATTAGTTGTAAGATTTCTTCCTCCATTGAAAAAAAGGCAACCCTAATCCAAGCTTACATATTTATTGGTCAGATACCTACTAAAACTTTCTGACTGATGGGGTAAAAGACCCCCTTTTCATGCTGTTAAATCAACAGTATACTTCTGCTTTCCTGTTCAAGAACTACTGATCATGAGGCTGCATATACATACTCTTCAGTCATGTTTCTTCATCCATTACCTTGTCACTGCCTGAGGTATCAAAGCATTTCTTTTGTTTTTCTTTTTGTTAGTCGCTACATTTATGCTGATCCTCTCCATTGCAACATGACATACCTGTTTATCAGGTTATTGAAGGATGATTTAAAAGAGTATACATATGCAGCACGCCTCTCAGGTTTGGTCTATGGCATTGCATCAGGAATGAATGCAATACTTGTAAGTAAGAAAAAAACGCAGGAGGAAATGAAACAGCTTGGGAGTTGTTGAGCTTGGAGAAAACAGTTGACTTCTGCATTTCTAAATGATATGGTTAATGTTTTTTTTCCTTGCATATATCTTATGAATTAAAGGCAATGCAAGACTGTATTTTAATCAGTACTGAGTGACTTGTTTAAGATTGCAGTGTCTTGTGAACATGTGTAATGCAATTGTTGCATTCTGGTTCATATTTTTACTTGCTTGCATGATAATCTGGAAGGTGCTGTTGCTGGTTTCTGTATAAAAAGAATAACTTTTCTGTTGAATGAATCCTTAACTTTACAGATACTGTTATAATTCTCTAATTCTACTGTAGTGAGCTATGGAAATGGATTGTGCATGTGTTCATTAGAATGCAATGCTGGATAATTATGGCTTTTTCTTTTGTTTTTATCACGTGTTTTATAATCTGTTATAAAGGGCTGACAATACTTGATAAATACTGATATTATGATAAGTGGTTATTTCTTGCTCAGCTTCTCCTGTGACATTTATGATAGGAGATTTTAGTAGTCTCTCTTGAAGTTTTTTTCAAAGCTTTTGTTAACCACCCTTACATTCAATAATGTGTTTTGAAATTTCCTGTAGAAGTGTTATTTTCCAAAGCATTTTAGTAGTAGAATGTACTGTATATTGTCTTTACGTTTTCTGTATGAGAGAGTGCTGCAATTTTTTTTTATCCAACACAAATCTAATTTCCTGGTTGCATTCACTTGACTTATTGCAAGCATGGTCATCCTCAGTTTCAAAGCTTGCTGATGTTTCTATGATCAGGGTTAATTCTTTTTAAAAAAAAAAAAAGTAATTTTCTTCATTTTTAGTCACAGTTATTTTACATATTGAGAACTTGTAATATTCTTTTCTGTATTGTGAGAAGTTTTATAATTAATAAGTGTAACTGTATTATATTGATGCTTTGAGCAAGGACAGATGCTACTCTGAAAAGTCACCCATGGTGATTGTTGAACACTTAGGATTCCTGTGCTAATTTAGGTTACCAGCCTTTGTCATAAATTCATTTTTGATAACTTTTTCTTCATATTCATAGTTCAGCTATGTTTCAGCAACTACTGAACAAAAAAATTCTTCCTACTGAAAAGCAGGAAGTCATCTGTATGTTGGTTTGTGTTCTGAAGTTTAGTTTTACTCTTAATTATTAAACTGCACAAATCCAGTCAAATTCCTGGTTCAAGATACCAAATTTTGAAGTTTTTCCCTGTAAAAAAGACCTTTTAATGCCTTTTTTTGCCAGAGAAATTTTCTGTAGCTTGATGAAATCATACAGTAATTTTAAAATTTTACGTTATTTTTTAAATGAGCAAGTTTGTTTCATTTGTACTTTAAAAAACATGTATGATCAGATCAATATATCATTACAATTGCAGAATAACTACCCTGATGTTTCAGCTCAGCAATATCCTGGTTATAAAGTGTGCTGCTATTTACAGCACCCCTTTTTTGTAGTATTGCTTACTTCCACTTAAATATTCTTTGATCAACAACATAGATATGAACCAAGAGTAAAAGTAAACTGGAGAGAGTATTTTAGAAGGTTATGAATCTAGACTTCATTACCAAAGTGAGAAACCTAGATTAAAACCATTTCAGTACTCCCAAGACTCAACACTGTAATCATTAAAAATCTGTATTCTGAGTACAGTTTACTTACACCAACATGAAATTACATTAATTCTGTGCATTAAGAACTCCTGTGCAAATATGCAATATTATATTTGCCAGTTAGTAACCTTTTGGTGGGTTAAGGGATTTAACTTAAGAATGATTAAATGTTCAGTAACGGTGAATTTAACGTAAGTATTGAAGAGTGTATTGCTCATTGAATTATACAAGACTTGGTAATGGTTTTATTCTTTCATCTTCCACATTTAAAGCAACTTATGCACTTTTTCCCTAGCTCTCTGTAAAAGGTTATAATGACAAGCAACATATCCTGCTCAAGAAGATCATTGAGAAAATGGCTACTTTTGAGATCGATGAAAAGCGATTTGAAATTATCAAGGAAGCGGTAAGCTGCATGAGAAATTCACATTTTGGAGTAATTGAAAATTGAATGCATTGACTTGATAAGAAATCTGAGGGCTGACTATCCATGGAAATAGAGAGTGAAATTCTGCATTAGTGGGACTTCAGATGCTTTTTTCTTTTTTGTGGCTCTGAGTTCCTCGGAGTTGTGTATATGACATTCTTTAGTTAAAAATAACTAGTCCTGGAAACTTTTTTTAGCTAGTCTTTCTTATGATCTATCACAGAAGCACAGCTTGCTTTGGTAGGAGTAGAAATCTGAGTCGGGGGATGGAGGGGCAAATCTTAACTTTATATCCTGTTTTGCAATTTGGAAAGGCTTCAGTAGGGCCTAGCCATAAAAGAAGTGGGAAATGGGCGAAAGAGGAAATGAAGTGTTGAAAAAGTTTCCAACATTTCTTTTCCCCCAAATTTGTCTTGGCTCCTGTGCCAAGATCCTTTGGTGCAAGGGTAACCACCTGGTTTAGTACATGTTGATTTCTAGAAGTTACATCAGGTGGGGAGATTGCAGTTTTCTCCCCATGTCTACATCAAACAGGATAAGGGAGATACCAACTTCTGGCTTCTGTTTGGAGCAGACCCAAGCATATATCCTCAGCAACCTGAGTCTCGCTGTTGGTCACTCATGTGCCCTGAAATGAGTTACTTTTTTCCTACAAAGGAAATGCTTCCAGCTTGCCAAAACTATTAGTTTGCACTTTCCAGTCTCTTTGGTAGAGGAAAAAGGTTTTGCTTATTTTGTAAAAGTACAGCTGGACTAGAACGGAGATTTTTTTGTAGAAGCTTTCTGGTTCTTCTCTCATACCTCCTTTATCCATGCAAAACATGCAAAGAATTTTCAAGATGCTTCAGTTTTTGTCTAATCAAGTCAGCCAAAGAAGGCAACAGGGAGAAAAATACATATTCTATTAGCAGTATTTCCCCACCCCTGGTCAGTCATCATAGAATGCAGATTTCCTGGGTAGAGCAACTTGATCTAAATCTTTGTTAAACTGCAATAGTTTAATTTCTAGACATTAATTGTATGGGCAAGTTTGATTTCATGCTCATTTCAACCATCTGAATGGTTTCTGCTGAATCCAAAGGCTTAGAAGCCCATGCTATTACTAAGGTCATTTAACACAATTTTTTAACAGTTCTAACAAGCAAGAGAATGTTCTCAATATCTGAATTGTATCTTTTTGATACAAAGTTGAGAGTGCAGTGTTAATATTTTATGTTCAGAACTCTATTTCTAAATTTCTAATTCAAACCTAATTATTTTGGTTTAGTACATGAGATCACTTAACAACTTCAGGGCTGAACAGCCTCACCAGCATGCAATGTATTATCTCCGACTCCTGATGACAGAAGTTGCTTGGACCAAAGATGAATTAAAAGAAGCTCTAGATGGTAATGTTCTACCACTTTATTGGTTTTTTTCCTTGTTACTTAACTATTGAGGGTACTTGTTTTGAACTCTGCTCACTATTCAAGTGAAGCCCCTGCAGTGTCAGACCTGAGCTGATGTTTAGTTAATAACTAAGGCTTTTCCTTGGAACACCACCTGAATGATTGCAACTGTTTTCTCTGGAGAATGAGTGTTTGTTCAGCATGACTGGAAAGGCAGCTTTTTTTTTTTTTTTTTTTTTTTT
>VZTH01017408.1:68357-205378 GCA_013397815.1 Aleadryas rufinucha | reverse complement strand
TTTTTTTTTTTTTTTTTTTAATCTGGGTCAAGACAGCATGTGAATACTAAGTGAAATAAACTATATGATGAGTGCTGCTATTTAGACCTGGAAGCACTCCAATGTTGCATTTTTAAGGAGAGATTCACTTCTTCATAATGACAAATTTCTCCTCCTCTGAGAAACGCGCTGTATCTAATGATGACTTAGGCTTAGGTCCTTCATAATTTAAAAATGCATTTGAGTGATTTAACTGTCTAAATACCTATTGTAGATGTCACCCTTCCCCGTCTCAAGGCCTTCATAGCACAGCTGTTGTCACGGTTACACATCGAAGCTCTTCTCCATGGCAATATAACAAAACAGGTTGGTGTGATACTTTCTTAATAAAACAATTTTTATTTAAAAGCACCATAAAAATGGAACACTAGTTTAATCTTTGCAGATCTTAAAGCAGTTTTGCCAAATGTGATTTCATAATTTAACTTTGTACTTTTTTATCTTTATGGGAGTATGAGAGTGTAATTTTTTCCACTTTAGATTTATTAGGCTAAGTGCTGCCTCTATATTGCTCTTGGAAATTTAATAAAAACAACTTAGGATCTAAGTATGTGAAAGTCTGTTGCATGTCAGTGCTGTGATCAAGCTGCAGAGGGAATGGTATGCTGCAGATCTTGCTTTTTTCCATTGAAAACTTTCAGAATAACTAGCAAAGATTTAAGAATCCAGTATCCTTCCAAATTAAGTAGTTTGCACATAGCTATACAGGAATGGTGAACCATAAAAAAGCCGAGTGTCAGCTCTCACTTAGGGGAGTAAAACTCAGAAAACATTTACTTTGTCTTCTGTTAAGATAGTAACAGTTTGTATTTGCATATAAAATCTTAATAAATACTTGAATATACGTACCAATACAAAATGTAGTACTTTTCTTGTATGTTTTTGCATTCTTTTTTCACAAAGCTTGTTTACAGTATTTTGTGTTAGAACAGCTCTGGGATAGTGTACTAGCAGGAGCTGTTATAAACACTGCTAGTGACTGCTGAATGTATGGAGAAGAAAATTAACTAGTAAGGAAGGAAAAAATAAGATAGGAAGGAGCTAATAGCATGGAGAGACAAACTTTTCTTTTTCAAGAGTGTCTCTAAAGTACTTGTTAAAAATTTTATAGAGTATTCTTCTTGCAGAGAAATTAAAAAATAGTCTCTTTTTCTTTCCTTGTTTCTTTTGTGTTTGTATGTGAAAGTCAGTTCCTTCTGGAAATAGAACTGAATGCCCAGATTTTTTAGATTTCCATGATGATGCGGTTATATCAGAAAAGTGTATTCTTTACTTGGCATATTGGGTGGCTGTTGAAAGTCCTACAGCTAAAGAACTGGGAAGGATGTCCTGGTACACCCATAGCTGTATAATGTGTAGAAATCATCTGCAAACCTCCCTGAACAGGTGTGAGTAGGAAAAGTTGTCTGTCCTTCAGTACCCGTGATGTGATGGTAATCACTGACAAAGCTCAGCAATTTTCACCTGGACCTAAAATTTTTTTCCAACTAAAATTTACACTGTCTTGTGACACCTTTCAATAATGAAAAAAATTTTTGGTGAATCTGGACTTGAAAAATTGAATTTATCTAGGTGCTTAAAATTCCTCTTTTTTTCTTTGATTTCATTCTGATACTTGGTTTTTTCCGACAATTTCTTTATTTGCTGCAAGTGGATGAATAGTAAAGTAATCCTGTTCAGAACATGTCTGAGCAGTCTTCTTGACAGTATTTTAATATGGTGACTTGATTGAAAGAATACGTAGTATTTTTCTCTAACTTTTTAAACTGTGGGTTTTAGACCACAATCTTTTTGTCTTTGATATCGTGTAGGGATTTTGGAGGTGTTGGTAGGGTGTATATTTATTAAGTTGTCAAACCTTTTGAATGTTTTTGATAAAATCACTTGTGTTGTGTGAGTTTATGGGAATGCAGAGTGAGAGATTTTAGCTTTCAGCCAAAACTACTTTGTAGCAAGTTACTGTAATTTCCAGTGCGCAGGCTACAAGAACACACAACCCTTAAGAGGTTAAGCTATTGAAGTTAAATCCTTGAATGAAACTAATTACTTTTAATTTTTTTTCACTATTTATATATTTTTTTAAATTATTACTGTAATCGATCAAATAGAAGAAAGCATTTGGGCAATGAGTCTTAACACCACCAACACATCAATGGAATGCATCCTTGACCTTAACCATTTGTTTTCTGAAAATTTTCATCTGCTGAAAGGCCATTTTCTTTGCAAGCATACATTTAAGATACCTCATTTTCAAACTTTGAAAGATGACCACATCAAGTGGTGGAGGGAAAGTGAAGGAAAAAAAAAAAAAAAGGCAGCCCATTGAGCTTTAATTTCAGAAGCACTGAGCGCTGGGGAGAAGTAGAAGTAGTTAAACATATAGACAATTTAAACATAAAGAAGACACAAAAAAACTCTTGCCCCTCACACTCCCACTTTCTCGCATCTACTTAACTTCTACTGTATTTATATTGAATTACAGTATCCCTACTTTCTGTTCCTAATTTTTTTTTCGTTTCTCTCACAGCACCATCAATAATTGGAAAGTCTTATCCTGCTGTTAAATACAGAATAACTAGTGATCGTCAAAAATCCTCTTCTGTTTTCTTTTCCAGGCTGCATTAGGAATTATGCAGATGGTTGAGGACACTCTCATTGAGCATGCTCATACAAAGCCACTCCTTCCCAGTCAGCTAGTGAGATACAGAGAAGTGCAACTTCCTGACAGTAAGTTAAATGATTTATTTATGGTATTTAAGGCATATTAAATGGAGATTCTCCTTGCTGACAACATTTTAAAGTGCATGTTACTGTGTTGCTAGGTATGTGTTTTGAAGTCAAACTTACTTAATTTTAAACTTCAGAAATATAGTTAGGGTGAGGTTTACTAGTAAAATTATGTACTAATAGATGATCTTTCTAGGCTACTTGACAACTGATTTGATTTTATTTTTAATTTGTATATGTAAATTGGACTTCTTGGGATGACTTGGACAATCTTTTAGGTGACTGCCAACCCAAAGCCCTTCTATGATCACATGATTCTGCAATTCAGTTCTAAGTCACTTGTTACAATGTATAGAAATGAGAGCCCTGTCCCACTCTCTCCTACACATAGTATATACATTTGAATAAACACCATTCTTTGAGCATCTCTGAGTATTAACTGACTGTTAAGTTAAGAATTGCGTGTAATGACTCTTAGGGAAAACAAAAAGTTCTTACACAAATAACTTTTTTTTTCTTACACAAATTCTTTTGGTCTTGTAGTGCTTGTATGCTTTTACTTCCATGGTGAAAAAAGTGGTTTTTATAAGAAAGGAGGTTCAAGGTATTGCTGGGAGTGATGACATATGTAGCTATACAGACAAGATAAATTACCCATAGCTGATTGTCTGTGTAAACTACTATATACAAAAGAAGTTGTTGGTATTAAATGCTGAATTATTTTTAATGTTCATAATAGTTTCTGGCAGATTGTCTTTAGAAAGTGTTTACACAGTAGAGGCAATGCAGAATTTCACTGCAGTTCCAAAAATATTTGCTTGAAGAGAAGCAGTCAGTTTCAATTTACTTGCTGATATTTCCAAGTGGCGACATTTTGATGTTAAAATAATACAGTCTTTTCTTGTCTCATGAAAAGTATGCTCTTAGTGGGAATTCTGCTTTAACAGTCCTAAACCATTTATTATAATTCCATTCCACAAACATTAGACCAGTATCTTTTTAATTGTGGACAATAAGAACGTACATTTTCATGAGCTTCAATGTTTTAACTTTGTCTTTTAGGAGGTTGGTTTGTATATCAACAGCGAAATGAAGTTCATAACAACTGTGGCATTGAAATATATTACCAGACAGACATGCAGAGCACTTCTGAGAATATGTTTTTGGAGCTCTTTTGCCAGATTATCTCGGAGCCGTGCTTCAATACTCTGCGCACCCAGGAGCAGTTAGGTGAGTTGCCCGGAGTGCTTGTGTGTCCGTGTACACACGAGCTGTCCCAGTCACGTGCTCACACGAGACCTGAGGACGTGTGCTCCCCCTGCTTAGTGAATGCCATTTAAAGGGCACTTGGTAGATGTAAATCATCTTAACTGCTGATGACTCAAAGAAATTTTAGTGTGCACAGAGTCTAAAATAAGAACAAGCAGGCATGATTTTTAAGATGTCTGAAATATCTGAAATCAACTTCAACTAAAAAAAGTGCGATCACTGTACAGAAAACTTCATATTAGAATTTACCAAAAGGGGATTGGATCAGTTCCCTAAATTTCTAGATCTTCTTAAAGAACCAGTAGTAGTTTGGTCTTTTCTGCTTGTGATCCTACTTCTAGGTGCACTTCATGATTCATAGAATCACAGAATCATATATGTTGGAAAAGACGTCTAAGATCACTGAGTCCAACTGTTAAATTATAAGCCGTATTTTAGGAATACTGCTGTGTGGGTAATGGTAAGCTACCGTGTTGGTGAAGACCTAAATACATTTCAGGCTTTTTAAGACTGTAGCTGTTCACCAATAAGTACAAATAATTGTTACCTGAACCAGTAAGTCTGAGGACTGGTGAGTTATTCCAAGAAGAAGGAGAGACAGAGACTTTGTGTGACAGCTCACATGATTGAAATACTGGTGAGGAGGAGTACAGGTTTTCCAAAGGTGAGAAGGTGACAAATATTTCAGTGTGATGACTGCCAGGGATGTCAGGCAAGGTTTGGTTTTACATGAGCAACTAGCAGAACCAGCCATACAGTATTCATCATAGGAATTTCAACTATCTATATACCTGCTGAGAATAGGATAGAACCCAGGTTATTTAACAGGTTTTTGAAATGTGCTGGTGGCAGGTTTTGTATAGAAGTTGGAAGTAACAGCTGAAGAGAGATGGGGGAACTGAGGAAGAACTGGTTTAGTCCAGCACTTCATAATTGCCAAATAATAGAGCTCATGAGACTTAGGAGGGGAGACAGTAGAAATACCATTGAAATCCACTAAACTTCATGGAATTGTTAGTAAGATTTCTGAGAAAGCTTAGGGAAAAAGAAGTTCAGGAATTAGCAGTTTGCTAAACAGTAGAATTAGCAACAAGAATTCTTTCAATAAATGCTTAAGCAGTATGAGAAAGTGGAGGAGAAAAGTTTGCAGTGATGGAAAAAAAATCAGTGTTCAAATCATTAAATTGTTCAAATCATCAGAAAATTCAAGATGGCTTAGTTAGTTTTCACTAAAAATGTCAACTGTGGCCAGATGACTTCCAAAATAAACACTGGTGATCAAAGTCCGTGTCTTACCTTTGAACAGGAAAATAACAGATTAATCAGATTAAATCAGAAGCTTTTAAAAAGTTCAAAGTGTGATGAACTCTGTATTCTATTCCAAAGAATGAAATTAGGAAATCCTGGAGTTAGAAGTCTTATGGTGGAAAATTTGTGGGTGATAGATGGGGTATTAGAAAGATAGACACAGCTAAATGCTACATGTTTCCTTAAAAACAAAGGAAAGAGGAAAAGCAGGGAAATTATAGATCGGTCACTTTAATTCTAATTCCAGGAAAATATGGAATAAATTTTCAAGCTAGTTATAAATTCATAGAAGGTAACTGAGACACTGTTGCTGAAGTACCTAGGTGGAAGTGCTACACATTTGGGTACAGGACTTCAGAAAGTCATGACTGGAAAATAAAGAATAGCTCATTTGGAAAATGGTGTTCTACAGAGCTCTGCTGTGATCCAGTGTTACATGGTATATTCATCAAAATTCTGGATGATAGAAGAGTGAGGATACTCACTGAATCTTCAGATAATACTAATTTGGGAGAGGCTGCAAGTGTGTGGGAAGATAGAGTTAGAATTTAAAATTAGTTTGACATTTTGGAAACATGACTTGAATGAAGATAAGATGCAATTGGTTAGGAACAGTTTGGCAGGAGCAACCAATGGCACAGATACAAGCTAGGAAGCAACTGGCTAGGTAGCAATTTTGTAGAAAACTCTGCAGGGTACAGTGGATCAGAAGTAGGACATAAATCAGCAGTGTCATGCTGCTGTGTAAAATGCTGGGATATATAAATGGAAGCATTCAAGATGCACTCACAGTAATACTCCAAAATTGTTCAGATAAAAACTCTGAAATACTGTAACCGGTTTTGACATGAGCATCAGGAAACTAAGAAAACTATAAAACAACATTTAAAAGAATGAAATGTGATAGATTTGTAATTAAAATGATGGAGAAAGACTGAAGAAAGGATTAGTTGTTCTGATTAGCAAATCCTACAACAAAAAGGAAGGGAATAATACTTTTTATCTCACGGATAAAGTGGGAAGTAGTGGTCTTACATTTCAGCAAAGAGAATTCAGCTTAGATGTTATGAAAAAATAGGAAGTTTATAATGTTGAGTCTAATGAAGCAGTAGAGTACAGCTTCATTTCTGGTAACCTGATCCGGATGACAGAATTGCTTTTGTGTTGTCTTAGTCTGCCTCATCTCCTCCTTGCCCCTCCCCTGAACTGATGCTGACCTCAGTGAAATAAAGATGTTCTAAAAAAATATACAGTGACACATTTTGAAAACCTGCATTATTTTATTTATAATACAGAATTAAGTTAGCATAGCATTGCATTCTTGTCAAACATGCCACGTTTGGCAAATTCAGTGCTGTGACAAGGGATTTCTTTTAATTTGTGGCTGTTCTTGTTTTGCCAAGGTTACATTGTGTTCAGTGGCCCACGTCGGGCAAATGGCATCCAAGGACTGCGATTTATTATCCAATCTGAAAAGCCGCCACACTATTTAGAGAGCAGAGTTGAAGCGTTCTTAAAAACTATGGAGAAATGCATAGAAGACATGACAGAAGAGGCCTTCCAAAAACACATCCAAGCTTTAGCAATTCGTCGTCTAGACAAACCAAAGAAGCTGTCTGCAGAATGTGCTAAATACTGGGGAGAAATCATTTCCCAGCAGTATAACTTTGACAGAGGTAAGACAAATGGTAATTCCTTTAAAACTGAATGCTCTAGTTTGGCTACATTTGTGACTGTTGAGTGTCATATTCATTTGGGAACAACTTAAACTTTTACATAGCTGTACATAATTTACTGTCTGTTTCTCTGAGATGCATTCAGATACACACTGACATTCCTGACAGTACACACATTCATATGAACCCTATTTCTCTTCCCATTGTGCAGTTGTTTTGAGGGAGTGCTGGCAGAGGCAACAGCAGATATCTTAACTTAACATGAAATCTGTCTCAGCTTAGAGTGGATTTGAAGAAATGCTAATTTTTTTATGTATGATGCTTTGAAGGTTATAGGTTTGTAGGAGACCAAATGAGATCCAGCTTCTAGTATTATTACTGAAAATGGACTGACAGTTATTTACTATGTGGTCCTACATCATATTTAAGTTGTAGTTTTTAAAATACTTTTCAAATGTATTTTAAGGGTTTTTTTAAATAATACTAAGATACATTAGTAATACAGTTAGATATATTAGCAATACATTAGTTGGATACATCAGTAATACAGATTCTAACATTTAAAAAAAACAAACCAGTTTAGGTACAGATCAGCTTTTCCTGACATTTTCATGTCTCGACTCTTTTTCTCAGCTGTAATTTTCTGTCTTCCTGCATAATACACTTCATCCGTAAAACTCACTCTCTATTCTGTGACTTCTCCTCTGCTTTATGTGCACTGTTGTGGCTTTCCATGATAGCAAATACAGTCTTTTTGCTTCACGATGACTCACTGAGCTGTTTCATAATGGAGAGCTTTGACTTGTCTAGCTTGGTCTGGAGAGAATGAGAGCTACTGACAAGGTTTCATGCCTGAGCATAAGAAACTTATCAGTTCAAGTACTTTTTTTTGTGTCTGATGAAATAGTCTGATTTTCCTCTGCCTTAAGTGTTTCTGTTTATACCGTAGTTGGATCAATATTATCTCTCTGGAATTTCTTACTGCGAAGTGTAGCCATATTTTTCATATCTGAATCCCACATATTATTTCCCTTGACTTTTATACCTTTAATTCCCCTCTCCCCACTGGTAATTTTATATCATTAATGATTATAATATTACTAGAATTGTCAAAATCAGAAATTCATATTCCAGCCTTAAGAAGTGGAAGGATTTTTTATGTTTTTACATGTTTATTATTACTACTTTTACTGTTTTCTCCCAAATCTTACCTAGTTTTCCAAACTGCATTGTTGATTTTTTTATTTCCTCCGTATAGAACTTGATATTAGTTACAGCCTGCCTTACAGACTTGTAAGCTGCCTGTTCTCTTGCACATGTTTCTTCCTTGATCTTCTTGCTAATCCTAAGAAAAGCAAGCATGCCTACAACAAGAAACCTTTCTGCTTAAGCAGCAATGATATTAGGTGATTAGTCCATGACAGTTTAATTAATATGAAGCAATGTAGCAACTGAGACATGTTGTCCTCAGATACCTTAAAGGTGTGACTACTTATTAAGGGATATGTAGGCACCATTCCTTAACATTTGTTTAAAAGTATGTCCTACCATCCTGTTTCCTAACTGTTAATAAAAGCCATCTATAATCAGTCTGCATTAGCAATGTGTAACTGATTTGAAGATAATATACAAGAGGAGGCATATCTGGTTTAGCTGCTGAATATCCTACAGTGCAGTCAGTATTCTGCAAATGTGCATTTTTTAGTAAATCCAATCAAATAGACTTATTGAAGTATAATTTTCTGCCAAGGTTCTACTGATACTTTTAGTGAAGCAAGTATTGACTTGGAAGATAACAATGAAAAGCTTATCATTTGCAGTCAATTACAGCATCTGAATTTGAAAGAAATATACTTTGTATAAGCAGTGTGCTAATAACCAGCTGTGATCTGCAGACTCACTTTAATTTGTACTATTGTTGTGCAGATAACATTGAAGTAGCTTATCTGAAGACCTTGACCAAGGATGACATTATACAGTTCTACAAGGTAAGTTAGTCATGTAGCTGAAATGTTACTTAGAATGAGATGGAAGTACAACTGAATGTTCTTTGTGCATGCTATGAAGGGGTATACTGACACCTGTTTTAGGTAGATGATAAAATTGATGCAGGTATCTTTTATTTCCTGAATATTACTTAGTTTAATAGCAACTGTAAAAATTGTACAGAATGATAGGGTTTTGTTGTGGTTTTTTTCTTGCCAGCTCTTATTTTTTCTTTTATCCTTTCTTTATGGATATAAAATGTGCTGCTCTATGACCAAGCCTGGCGAAAATGGCACATTTTTTCTTTTATTTTTTTCTTTGACCAGTCAGTGATTCAGCTTATTTTAGGGGCATGAATTGGGAGTGAAACAGATATTTTTAAAGCTTTGTTCGCTGTAAATCAGTGGGGTTTTTTCTTCCTCTAATGGTTAGGCAGAGCAAAGGAACAGCATAATGATGCAGTAATTGTACATTTTAACTCAGATGGATATCTAATGTAAGCTATTGAAATGTGTCCCTGTCCTGTCCCTGTCACCCCCCACCAGTATAAAAAAAATTGGGCATCATTCTTTCTGTTTTGTAATGTGTAATAGATGATGGTATTTCACTATATTGCAAAGTGCTCATGGAGTGTTATTACTTATGGAGCAGCTGGTAGCTCAGGGAGTTCTTTGGAAAATAAGATCAACTTAATGTCTTCGGAATTTATTATTGGATGGAAAAATTTCTGCCCATGAAGAAGCATGGGCATGTATGTGTCTGTGTTGTTTTTTCCTCTCTTGGGCAGAGGGGGTTGTTTACTTTTCATTTTTTTAATAGCGTGGTAGCATGGGTGAAGATATGTAGCAAATGCAAAGTTAGTAAATGGAATTTCAGTACCTGTTGTTTAATAAATGATAACTTGGAACGAGTTGGATTTGTAGGAATCTATACTATTTTGCTTACACCAGTGCTCAATACCTGATTATCCAGCATTCCAGAACAGAAATAACAGGCTAGATTGGTGAGCTAGTCCAACTGAATTTAATGATTGTGTTCAGGGTGATGTGCTTCCAGAAGGCTGCTAGGGATTGAAAGTTCTGAAGAGATTCTGGGTTGCATTCTTGATACTATAGTAGTTAGTGGCTGAATTTCTGTTACTTACAGTTTTTCTGAGTTCCAAGCAGTACATGAATTGCTTAACTTGATTATAAAATAATTCAAGAATACTTTATGGATGACTTTTAGTAATATTTGAAGGCACATCTCAAAGTTCATCCCACATTTTAAGGCTTAAATTAAAATTTAAATGCTCTTGTTCTTTTTACTATTTTATAATGTCTAAGGGATACTTCCTATACCTGAAGTACTTGATGTTTTTTACTGTAGGTGCTGTTGGCAATAGATGCTCCCAGAAGACACAAGGTATCAGTACATGTCCTTGCAAGGGAAATGGATTCCTGTAAGTATTGTGCTGAATATAGTATTTAATCAATTCCTGTTCTAGCAAGTTACAGTTACAGATAGCCATATTATATCATACAAATGCACTGCAAGAAAAGCTCAGCTTTGGAGATGACATACCTTTCAGAGGAAAAAGGTGGGGGTTTTTCTATGTTTACATCACATGGGTGCTTCACATTTTTTGTTGATTTTTTTAGACAAGTTTTTCAGCCATTCTGAAGTATATTGATAATAAAACAAAATATCCTAAAATAGAACTTATGTTTTCAACAAGATATTTTGAAACAAACATAAAATTTTGTAATAGTCCTACAGGGGAAAAAAAACCCCAACCGACCCAAAATTAGAATTTGCAGTTATCAATCCAGTGTGGGATTTATTTTTGCCTGACAAGCATTGAATGTCCCCAGTAGTATTCAAGCACCCTCAGATAAAACCCAAATCTCTGGGAATGTCAAACATTTCATTTAAACTTAAGAAGGTCAACTTTTATTTAGGTTTTATTTTGAAGTAATATAGATCAGTTGTGCACTCCAACTGTATTGTTAGATTTTAGAATGCAAGAAGGAAAAGGCTAGAAGTGTTTCTGGTTAATATGAATAAACTGAGAGGAGAAACTTCTAAGGTTTTGTTTGCAAATCTTTCACCATTTTATACTGGACTTAAATTCCAACATGCTTTTGTTTGCAAAATCAAAAATATTAAAGACTTGTCTGTAGTACAGAGAGAAGAAGATAGTGTGTGCATGTCATGAAACTCTTCTGCCTCTGAAGGATCAACATTTATGGTAGTGTAGAAATTGTAGCTTTGCAGCTGAGTAAGGAAGACTTGCTTCAAAGCATCTTTTCAGTTTTCATGATTAGTAATTGCTAAATAGAAATAGTTCTAAAACTTTTCCTATGTAGAAAAAACCTCTTTAAAGTGTAGTAACTGTATTGCCAGATTGGTTATTATTTGCTTGGAATGGTGTCTTCCCAAGACAAGGGTGAGCTTGCAAGACAACCTAACAAATGGTTACTTACAGAAATGATAACAAGTCCTAAAACAGCTCCCCAGTCCTAAATCTTTTAATCTGGCATTTGGCCTCTCTTACACCATGAAAAAAATTGAGATTAGACATGCAAAAAGAAGTTTTGGGGTAATTTAGGTAGGACAAGCAGGGAATACTTGGGGTTGTTGTCCAGATTTTTGGTTCCTGGAGTAACCTCTACACTTCTATAGGCATGTCCTTATCAAATGGTGTGCTGTTCTTGCACTGCTCTTGGATGTACCACTGGCATTTGCTGCTGTTCTCATAATTTGTACTGAGAAACAGTTTCAAGTATTCATTGATCAACAGATTAGCAATTTTTATTTCTACATTCTCTTTATGTGTAAGTAAAATGAATAAAAGCCACTGCCTCAGCTCATATGTTCAAATAAAATAATGGACAGCCATGGAATATAAAAGCAAAATGCTTAGAAAACCTTATTTAGTGATACTTTAAAATTAAAAACCTGTGCTTTATTTAGATGCCTGTCTTATAAGAGAAAACAATTAATTATGTAAAAGATACTCACTAAATTATGGTCCAAAATTAATTTTGCTGATGTTAAATAGGCCCTGTTGTTGGAGAATTTCCATGCCAAAATGATGTGAACCTGGCACCAGCACCACCACTACCACAGGTAAAAAGAAACAACACACAAAAAAATCCTAGCCTGCATTCTTAATCTAGAGGTTTAGTATCATTAAATAGGAGTTTATAGGGAGAGACAGACTTCTGGAAATTCCTGCTGTCATGGGGCTGATGTTTTAGCTCTTTCCTACATGCATTTTTGTCCTCACTAACAACAGGGATTTTTCCTGATTTTTCCTTTTATCAATTTGTCCAGTTCCTCTGTTCCTTTTAGCCCTCTGAAATGAAAGCTAATTGTAGTAGTAAACTGCACTCAGTATCTGCACTACGGAGTAAATATAGATTATTAGTGTCTGAAAATACTGATTGTATATGATCAGATAAATCAGGTGTCAAGAGAGAGATGCATATGCATCAACGAATTTATCATCTTTGTTTAAAAAGCCCAAACAACCCACCAACCCCAAAGCAACAACAAAACCAACTACTTGGTCATTGTCTTAAAGCCTAAAATATTAATGCACATTCCTATCAATGTGTAACTTGTGGAGGAAACAATTTGGCAA
Source organism: Aleadryas rufinucha (assembly GCA_013397815.1). Lineage (NCBI taxonomy): Eukaryota > Metazoa > Chordata > Aves > Passeriformes > Aleadryas > Aleadryas rufinucha. The sequence continues at coordinate 192,745 of VZTH01017408.1, read as the reverse complement.
ATTCTGCTCATACAAGTATTACAGATTTCACTGTGGTTAGATAGGACAGCACTGGGCCTTTACTGGACCTTCAGTGAATTTTCTTGAAGGATGGCAGTGTTTGTCCCAATAGGTGATTAACTTTTCACAGTGTGGTAGATTTGTGTTCTTCATCAGACCTTACAGGTGAAATAATTGCCATGGGTAGAAATTTCTGTATGAATGGTATGGGGATATATTAGAAACTTACTTTGTTAGTACATCAAAAAATAATAGTGCATAGAATAGCTGTTGTGGTTATGATCTTACTCTGATGTTCAAAAGACGGGTGGGGTGCTCTGAAGCAGAACTTGTAAATGAGATCAGCTCTGCATTTATTGGAGATCTTGACATTATTAGCAATGCAGTTAGTGCATTATAGCTGTTTGAAATACATAAATGCGAAAGGGGTTATTTCGTAAGAAATAACACTATATTTTGAAGGTTCCTGTAATAACGAAGTATGAATCACTAATATTGTAGAAAAGAGCAAGACAGTTATGTTTATATGTAGCTGCAGCAACAGTTAAAATGAAAAGCAAGGAATTTGTCACTTTTCTGATTGTAGATACTGAGCAGACTTTTTCTTGCATGCGCTTCTTTGCAGCCAAGTGTGATTGAAAATATGACAGAATTCAAGCGCAGTCTGCCGCTCTTCCCACTGGTGAAACCACATATCAATTTCATGGCTGCAAAACTGTGAAGAACCCCAATGGATGAAGAAATGCAAATGATCAGTACTGACATGGTTTCAGGGGACTTGATGATGAACAAAATTATTAAAGATCATTGGGATAAATGGTTCTGTTCATTATGAAAGTCCTGAATTCCTTCTTGGTTCATTTGACATTAGCTGTGTGTTAGGGATAGAGAGTATATAAAAATGAGTTGTGGTCATGTGTCATTTGTATTACAGACAACCTGTTAAAAACCAAAATCAACTGAAACAATAATAATAAAAAACTTGTAGATGCAGTATATTTTTAAAATAACATATCCCTTCAGATTTTCATTTTGATGAAATAACCCTCCAGAGCAAACAAAGTTGCTTGAAATGTGCTTGTTACTCCTGAAAAACACTGTTTAGTATCCCAAAAATTGTCTTATTGGGAGTTGGAGGAGGTGAGATAAGTAAGTCCTTTTTGGGATGGGGTCAACAATTTTTCTTAAAAATAGAGACTTTCACATTTTTTTTGAAGTGACGTGTTGAATGATACTTTTTAAATTGATCCTTAATGCAACCAACATATTTTCTATTTAAGTTTTATGAAGACCAGTGGGGCTGAAAAAAAGGAAATTTGACAACATAGTAATAGGTGAGAGAATTGTCTTAATGAGAATAATTGAAGATAAGGGCATGATTTTAATCTTTCTATACAAATTTGGGGGACATTTTATATTAAAACTAGTAAAATGCTGGAAACACTTTATTAGTGCATCTTATTTTTGTTACCAGAAATGTTGTTCCAGTCTCTTGGTACTGTCAACATCCTGTTCAGTTTTTCAGCATTACTGTGAACTGTCCATTTGGTATATCAAATACTTTATTTGGTGTCATTTTTTGTTTTGAGTTGCGTATGTGCTGATGGAGAACACAGTCCGTTTTGCCTCACCTGTTATGTTTGGTCTCAGTCCAGCAAAGCACTCACTAGTGCAAATAACTTTAAACACACGCTAGTTCTTTACTCAAGAACAGGTGCATGTCGAATAGGGGCTCTCTAATGAATCAGATACGTCGTTATTTTGTTACCTGTGTATAGGTCCTTCTTGTCCTTCAGGAAGGTGTTTGGGACAGCACAGTGCTGGGGTAGCAGTGCTACAGCACAGCCTGTGCTTCAGGTTACATCACAAGGGGTTTGCTCCTACTTCTTGGAAGAAGGCTGTGCAGAACTCATAAGGATCAAGAACTAAGCTGAAATAATATTTATAGATAGAGATATACATATTCCATAATGTAGTAAAATGATAAAACAATATATGGTGTCTTGTCTTCACCAACTTTACTGACTTCTGCAGAGTGGTCTTGTGCTTGGGGCAGCACCCAAATAGGAAAAGGAGCATTAAATTCTCCTACCTCTGTAATACATAAAAGAGACGGCACTTAGGAGCGAGTATGTAAGGCACTGAAGATATAAAATCGGCTCATCAGAGGTGTTAGTGAGAATTTGCTTCTTACTAAAAGAGCCTGAAAGTAATGCCCTGATGTGACAGGCATGTGTGTCAAACATCAGAATCCTGGTATAGTAATAGGGCTATTCTGTGATTGAATCAATGTTGGTTCTTACATTGGCTCTGAGGCTAAATTAGATGAATGCTTGACAGGGCAAGGGCCTTAAGTTGAGTTTATTTGAGAGTTTCTTCTAACTGAGTAAATATGGTGCATTTAAAAATTGTTTTAGAGGTTAAGTGGTACGTGTTTCAGTATCTTTTTAATAAATTTGAGAGTTTGTGATGTAACCTGTTGCCAGGGAAGGCCACTAGCATTTTTTTTAGCCTGATGAGGAGAAAAAAAAATAAATGCAGTCTAAACAAAACCAGTCAAGATGTCTCTGTTCACATTTTTCATGGATCCTTCACATGAGGCTTTTTGCCCTCTTGCATTTCACTTTTGTTTATAGCTTTCCTTTAGTAAAAGTATTTGTATTATATATAGTAAAAGTTTTGACATCATATTATAAAAATATATTTTTTGGTATTTAGTATTTAAACATACCACTCTTATAGTGAATACAATGAAATGGCTCCTATTGTGTGTAAAAATAAATATATATATATATATATATATATATATATTTTCATGGAAGTACTATCAACTCTAACAGATTACATAAATAAATTGGAATAGCAGTGTATCTAACACAAGCTCACAAATCAAGTTTTCCAGAGGAAAAAATGTATAACTTCAAAGTTCTGTGACTGGATGTGGAAACCCACGTAGTTTTCCAACAACTCTTAATTGCTTTTAAGTGTTCTCCAGCATTTTACAGTTTCTGAGTTTGATATAGCAGTAAATTTTGATAAACTCAGGCATACTAATGGGTTCAATTTAATGGATCCAAAGCTGCAGTGTCTACAAGCAATAAAGAACTACCTAGAATACACTGTAATTCAATTTTAGTGCTTGTTAATTAGTTTATGTAAGAAACCATAAATTATTATTACATAACTGTAATTTTTGCAAGTGCTATTTTAAGCAGTTGGTGTGGAATTGGGTGCATGTGACACAGCCAGTATGACAGAGTGCTAGAGTTATTCTGTTTACAATAAACAATCTGAATTTAATGTTTGGAGTTCTTAATTTGTTTCATTTTAATTTTTGCATACTGGTAATGTTACATCTATCAGTCTGTGCATGTTTTTTATTAGACTTTAAACGTGATTTTCCGCTACCCAGTTGGACTAGTTTGGCCAAATAGCATTGCTGCAGAAGTGCTCCCAGGCACTTGTAGGGAAGTTTCAGAGAACTTCCCCATGTGGCATCCCACACCTCTTAGGTATTTCCACCTCTGTTGCCCTCTAAGTGTATGAAAACTTAGTAATATAGAGGTAGAAATACTTGCACAAGACAGAATTTTAACTATCAAATCTGAAACTGTAAATTTAGGACATGGCTGCAGCCAGACTGAATCTTGCCTAGTGCAGCTTTACAGTGTTGCTTTTGAGAAATTACTTTCCCTGGTCATTTTCTTTGTTCTGTGCACACCAGAAGACTATGTTTCAAAAGGTTAGGAGTGTGTGATTATTAAAGTAGTAAATTATGTCAATTTTGACAGCATAAAGATACAAGTCGGCAGGCCCTCCTGCTCCTCTGAGGGGGGCTCCTTGAAGTAAAATATGACAGCAGTGTTAAAAGAGACAGATCTTGTCCTTGGCATTGGGAAGAGTGGCTGGTACTCTCAGGGGAGAAAGAAAATGCCAACAGCCCACCTGGAAAATTGTTTGTCCCCAGCATCAGAGCTTTTTCCACTCCCAGTCGTTAGGGGCTGGTGTAAATCTTGACTCATTGACTTCCAGTCTTGCAAAAAAATCAAATAATCCAAATCTACTTTAACTAATACTGTTAGCCATAAAAAAATGCTTGAGCTTTTTCAGATTGTTTAAGCGCTTGGATATGAGCAGCCCTTATTGATAATGTGTTCCACAGTGTAATCATTGCATCTGGAGAAAGCATTACACACCTTTTTAACTTCATTTATTATTATCTAGCTCTTGTTTTAAAACAGGATCAGCAGAATTTTACTTTACCTTTTCTCTCTTACTTAACTGGTTAGTATGCTTTTACTGTAGGTCTGCTGTAAAGTGAAAAAACATTATCTCCTACATTTTCATACATTTTCCCCATGTTTTTTCAGTTTTCCCCATGTGACCATTCAGCTGACATGGTCATCCACAGTGACACCTGGGGCCTTCACTTGAGCTCATACCTAATGTGATATTCAAATCTAGCTCTGAAATATTTGGTTTGCAAGTCAGTTTTTAATATTGTTGCTAATACAAGGCACCTCTGGGTATTTTAAAGGCAGAAGAGATCAGAAAGTCAGGCCCCTTTTGTACCTTGTAATTTTAAAAGAAGCCTGGCCTATGTAGATTCTGCTGAGAGGCTTTTATTTGAAAAATGTGTATTTACCATTCAAAGAATATAAGTTACAGTATGTGCTGTGGGTGGAATATAATGGTAATGTGTATTAATGGTGTGAAAATATAATGGTGTGAAATTTGAATTGCAGTTCAAAGGAACAAAGTGTATAAGGCCAAAGGCCCAGCAGAATGTCACAATTAAATCAACTTATTTGAACTCAAGCATCTAAACAGAATTTAAGATTGAAAATACTTACAGCTTTCTAAATTAACATTTCTAAGCCCAAGTGCAGCATTAAAGGATGTAGACACCACACTGATGAGCATTTGCCACTGTTAATGTTTAACACTCTGTCTTTAGTGGTGCAGTGCAAAATTCCCAGTTAAATTCATTGACTGTGCAATGGATGAGGGAAGATACACAGCTCCAAGTGCAAGGAAATGACCAGGTTTAGCCAGTGGGAAACTCCAGTGAGAGGCATCCAAGTTTAAATCTTAAATTTTTCTGAGGATTTGCCACCACTTTACTGGGTGTTAGATGTGCTTCCTTCAGTGTCAGATTTCTGTTACAGATTTTCACTGTCTGCTCAGCTTCCTTTTCAAAAAGGGAAGCAAGGAACTGTGGTACTCGTCCAGTGACTATCAAAGGCATGTAAAATTCCACTGGAGCAGCAGCTGGAACTCAGGACCCTTTCCAGCCCTCCCTTCCAGCCATACATAGAACTGGTTGTCCTGTGGTATGTGTGGGCTCAAACACACATCATCTCTTGTGGGGAACACTTAAAAAATCAGCACAGGTTCCACAGAAGGGAATGAGGAGATCCTCAGCCTACGTTAGTAACCTGGAAAGTGGGAAGAACCAGGCTGGGGAAGATTCTAACAGAAAATGGAAATGAGGTTGATGTTTTGTTAACTTCAACTAACCACTGTGTTGTGGCTTAGAAAAGCATATTTTTTATATGGAGCCTGTTATAAAGGATGGCCTCGTGTGATGGGAGAGAGAGGAGCTATTTGTGAATTCCAGGCAGATGTAGGAGACCAATACTAATGCATTTTACATGGGTTAAGGCTGAGTCACTTCAGAGCACGTGCAAAAATGGTATTTTGGGGTATTGAATGTAGAAAATCTGGGTGTGCAAAATGTCAGTGAAAACTGAGGCAGCACTTTGAAGATGTAGATTTTAGATGTGATGCCTTTTAGTAAGAGATCTTTAAAATTTCCTGAATAGTATTAAAAGTGGTGCACTTGACAAGGCAATGTTGGAACTAGTTTAAACCACCAGAAATACATACATATTTCACAGTAATAGTGCTCAAAAATGGCTCACTTGGTCTTCTTTAAACTTCCCAACTGGCTTTGGAATGAAGCAAGGTTAGCAGGACAGGTTTCAACCCGAAGGATTATTTGTGCATATGTGTGAAAGCCAGGGAAGTTCACAAGCTTAGTGCCCATCAGTGCTCTGGAGTCAGTCAGCTGTCAAACAGTTCAACACCTCCTCACTTTATGCTGTTGTCATTACAGTAACTTTCAGCCTGCTAATACTTGTGCATTCCAGGCCTTCTGCAGGGCCAGAGGAATAGAAGTGCTTTTTACAACCAGTTTCTTAAAACCCTTTACTCCAAGTGAAGTTACTTGTTTTGACTGGGAGATACCCATATCATTTGCTGGCACATACCTATTAAGGGGAAAGTTTAAAGAGTCTGAAAAAAATCTGTGCAAATAATTCTGTTCGCAGATTTGAGTAATACTTACTTCCAGATAAGACTGTAGGGAGAGAAAGTAATAGTGACAATTCTGCAGCATTAAATGTATTTTAGGAATGCAGGAATCTGTATGTATAACTGGATCTGTCATCTCCACAAGCTGATTGTTTAGTTCTGCTATTCTGTGTGTCACCTTCAAAGGCAGAGACAGCCACTGCTCACCTCGCCTTGTGTGATGTCTCCCTGGCCAAGGTGAGGTGAGCAGATACTGCCATCGTCACACCAGCCCAAAATGTCACTGGTGTCCCTTTAGCACTGGCACACAGCATGTGTGGGTAGCATGCGTGTGCCCTAGGATATTGTTTCTGTGATTAGAGCTTATCTTGTAATCATGGAAAGCTTTACCCATGAAATTATACAAAGATGGCACCTACAGTATGTCCGAGCCTGGAGAGCCACCCTTGACTGCTGCTGGAGCTCAGCAAAGTGGAAGATTTAAGCAAGTAAAACTATTGCAGAAATAATTTAAAAGCAGGTGCTACTCAACTGCAGCAAGAGACATCTGCTGATGTATGCACAACACGATTCTATTGCTGTGAATAAGCTAAGAAAAATGTACCTTACGCAGCCTTTTCCTGGAAGTAGGAAGAGTAGGATATTTAAGAGTGGAATAGCTTGTAGGCTCTGTGTATCTTGAAGAATGCATATATAAAGAATGCTTGTAGTTTGGGTTGTCCACTTGAATTTAAATGTCAGTAATTGTTAAAGATACTATGAATGTGAAAATGCAAAAGATTGTATTAAGCTCAATTTATACAAAGTGTAAGTGTGAGCTGGGGTGCTGGCCCACACTGTGAGCCACTTCATAATGTTGAAATGGAAGATAATGCATATAAGTTGCATGCCATTTTGCACTTCTTGTCTGCTAATCATGTCTGTCTGTCATGTCATTGTGTAAAAATTATAAATTCCTGGGAAAAGGAGTCATGTGTTACTGTGTGAAACTACCAATGCACAACTGTGGTGCTGTATAGCTAATAATATGTGTTAGGCTTTTTTAAATGTTGAATTGAGTAATTTAGCATGAAGACAAGACCTTAATTTCAGGATAACTTGTAGTGTCTAAACAGTCCTAAGTTTCTTAGAGCCTAGAAAGCAACAGAATAAAATTATCAGAATTTCTCAATGACTTTATTAGCTCTACATTCTCTACCCAACAGACACCAAAAAAATGAAGGCAGTTGAGATAATTGATGACTAAATCCTTAAGTTGGCCTGAAAGCTGGCGTAAATGTGTTGTCTTGTAGTATACTGATAGCCCTAGGTTATAAAATATGTATATCTTAACAATGGTTTTGGCATAAACTTTTGGCTAGTCATTTAAAACAATCTTAAATACTTTTGGAACGGCTAATAGTCCTGGAAGTCTTGTAACATTCATGTTTTTGTTTTGATCTGAGATCCACATACAGGGTCTTGGACAGAAATAATCGGTCCTGTAGTTGGACTTGAGCTTGTTGGACAGAGCTTTAATTTGGCAACGGTGTCACAGAGATCTGTGACAGAGGTGTGTTACAAAGATGCCAGAGGAGCTGCTTCGCTAATCACCAGGAGTCACCATACACCATGCAAGCAAAATAATAATGTCTGTCTACATTTGTGAAGTACGCATTTGTAGTGTAATCTGGCGCTTTTTCTTAAGCTGAAGTAAATAATATACCTTCTCAAAACTGTGTGGAAAGATTTAATAGATCTGGTTGTCCAGCAGCTCAGAAGAGGTAATTGTTCAGAAAATGGACTGCAACTTAAAATCAAAGCCAAGTGTAGATTTATGTGTAATAAATAAGACTATAAGGGAGAGCACAGTCTGTAAACTTAAACTATTTTACTTAGGCTGGTGGTAAATTCTGGTGCACTGAATGTGCTGAGGTGCCCTCAGCAGCCACACCAGAAAGGTCCTGGCAATACCATGCACAATCCTGGTGCTCTGGTATTGCAGGAGAGAGTGCCCAGTTTGGGGAGCTGTACTGAGAATGGAGAGCACTGCAGTACCCACAGACCCACAGCAGCTCAGCAATATTTGTGACGTTTCTTCCTGGTCCTGAAAGTAAGAACGGCCAAAGCTCTCAGGAGAGGAGAGCGATCCTGCTTTCATTGGCCCTTTGCAATCTCAGATGCTTTGGGCAAACGGTAACGTTCTGTTCTTGAGCAGCAACTACATCAAATCAAATCTCCTTACTCAACAGGTCTTTCCTTTGGTTTGATTAAATTTTGTATGTTACTACCTTTTCCTTAAAAAAGGAAGTTTAATTATACCTCATCTTTTGCAGTATTTATAGTCCATTAATTAGTGCTATTTCCAACCAGTTACCTGTGCCTGCAGGTAACAGATGTGCATAGGTATTTGAAATTGCCCGTCACAAATAGTTCTTCATCTTTGAAATGAACAACAGAACTGGGTGTTTTATTTATGGTGATGCAAGAGAGTGAAAGACCTGACGTAAGAATTTTTGGGTTGCTTGTTGAGTCTTTAGAGCTGGCACTTCCCAAAATATTTTTGAAAGTCAACTAGAAGTGACTTATTGGACAGTAAATTTTGAACTCTTTAGTGCCATTTTTATAGCAATTAATTAAGGAGAAGGACTGTAGGCTTAAATTTTCAGAGGAATGTTCAAGTTCTTGATGTAGTTTACATATTCAGTAATTACTTCCTGCTGTTTGACCAGGCTAGGGTAAGGGAACACCAGGAAAGGAGGAGTTAATTTGTTGGGGTTGGGTTTTTGTGGTTTTTTTGTTTGTTTGTTTGTTTGTTTTATTTTGTTTGGGGGGTTTTTTTGTTAGATTTTCTTATGTGTTTCAAAGTTGAAAATATGCTATGCAAGAAAATAAGTAAAATTTAATAACTTAATTTTTAGAAAGTGTAAAGTTTTTAAATAGGTATATTTTAATTTTTTAGTGAAAAGCTTAATTTTTGTTGCTTGGAAAACAGCATATACTTCAGAGTAAAACGTCAGCCTAAATTATTTACCATGAAACAAGAAGCTTTTGTGGTACCTTTCTTTCACACTGTAATTAAAATTCTTCTTGGTGCTATACGATACAAGGTTTGCTGTTCTTCCCTGTAACAATGTGAAGAGTTGTGCATCTCACCGTTATGCATGAAAATTATTTCCTTCGTTCCGCTGAGGAAAATCGTGTTTGTACGATTCTACAGATGAAAATCTAAACGGAACTTTAAATGCTTAATCAGAGAAAATAAATCGCTTTTAAATCGCAGAACTAGTTCCGATGTGTATTTTATAAGGAGCAGGACGGCGTGACGTCCTTATCTTCACAACCTCGCCCGTTGCCCGTGCCCTTCACCCCAGGGCTTTCCAAGCGTTTTCCAGGCCTCCCGGCCCGCGGGGTTGGTCCCGGCCCTGCCTTCCCCTCACGCCGAGGGGCCCGGCGGGGGCAGCACGGGGGGCTCCGGGCGGGCAGCGGCGGGGCCGCAGGCTCCGTTTATCAGCCGCCCCTGCTCTCTAGCGGGGCGGGATGGCCGTGACTTACCGAGGCCGGTGTGAGGCAGCACCGAGCGCAGCCGCGGCTCTGCCCTGCGCCCCACGCGTGGCGGGCGCAACGCGACGTTCTCTGAGGGCACAACTGACCCGGGCCGGGCCATGGCGCGGCACTGCCATCATCTGCATGCGCCGGCTTCGCACCCAGCCCCCGAGGAGGCTGTGCTGGGGCACTGCTGGGCCCTGCGGCAGCTGCCACTTGCAGGGACACGCATGGAAACAGCAGCAATTTTGCGTACGGAGCAGGTTTGAGGGAGAGTGGCGCACAGGGGCCTGAGGAAGCGAGAACAGCTCTGGTCTGTGCCGGCATTTGGCATAATGGGGCCTTGATGGTAAAGGGCTCGTAGCACAGGCTGGGAGGTGTAATTGCCAAGCGTTCAAACAAGAGAAAAGGGAAACTGAAGGGGGTCGATGCGGGACAGATTTCGTTCAGTGGTACCTGGTGACCCCACGCGCGTTATCTCGTGGGGGACAGCCACGGGCCCCGTCACGTGCAGGATGCGTGTGGCCGTGCGATAAGCACCCAGCGCTGCCACTGCCGGCTGCTGGAGAGCAGCAAAGGGCTGAGGCACGCACTCGCTCCATGCTCGGATGGTGACAGACCCACGTGTCTTTGCTTCCCGACCGTCCCCTCCCCGATCCACGTCCTTTTCCTCTGGCCAGACTCAGTCCTCATCTCCTCACCCATTTGTCACCTGCCTGTTTCACCCCATGTGTAATCAACAGCCCCCTACAGCCTACAGCCTCCTGCAGCTTCCAGGCTCTCTGTCACAGATTAATGCCCAACAGCTCTCATGCACATTTCTCAGTGACTCCTCAATCCCCAACCTCTTCGTCCTTCCTTCATTACACGTGTTGCTGAAGCCACATTTTATCTTTTGCCTTGAAGTAGGATAGGATAAGCAGGGAAGTCACCAAGCGCTCTGGAGGACAGCCTTTTTGCTTTCCGCTCCAGCCATACAGCGCTGCAGGTGGCGATAAGGTGCTAAGATCCATCTCTTCTCTTAAAGTGGACCTTAAAAAACCCCAAACCCTTGGGAAATTGCAGTTGTTTCATCCAATCCCACCTAAGCAGCTTCAACATTTAAATTTTCAGGGTGTCTGGAAGATTCCTCATACAATTCACAAAACACACCACCTCAGTCAATCTGAAGTCCTCCCTACCACCTAATTTTCAATTCCCTGCTTCAAACTTTAAGACTGTTAGAGACCTGCCACCATTTCCCATTAAGTGTCCAAACTATGACAGAAGAAATCTTCCATAGTTGCTTACTGGCCATGGTGGTTGAGGTTCAGTAAGAATCTTAGCAATTGGAAACACGGTCTTATTAAAGGAATTACCAGGCAACCAGGTGGTGGTAGCGGCACTCCTGTGTCAGGTGGAAGTAGAGGAGGAGGAGGAGGAAACATCTCCTTGCAGAGCTCTGTAACTTAAGGCTGACATACCCTTAAATGGAAGGGATCCTGCACATCTGCCTTCCAAAAGTCTGTGCTAACAGCCTCCTCTTGGCTCATGACTTACTGCAGGGGGAGCTGCGAGTATGTGCAGGTACGTGCAGGCATGTGAGTGCTGAGGGAAGAGGAGCAGTACGAGCCTTAGGACAGAGTGCAAGAAGAGAAATTGGCAGCAGTATCTCATTAACTGCACACTTTGCACAGTGAATGAAGAACAGAATTACAGAGCCACAGGCCCCTTCCTCTGCTTTGCAATGCAGCAGGACCTTTTCCCCCTGGGTCAGACTTTCTGCTGGGCGTGAGCATCCCTGGGCTGCACCTGCTATGGTGACTCGCTAATACATCTGCTTGGAAGAGATGCCTGGTTTGCACATTGAAAGGATAAACTGCTTATCCTGTTTTCTGTAATTCTGTCACAGAGAGCAAAAGCTCATCTGACTGGTTTAACTTAAGGGTAAATACAAGGCAATGTGGCTGAAGGAGATAGAAAATGGAGAAGGGACTCTGAATCAGCTGATTTGTATTTAAAGGCTTTATTCTGCTTGCTTTCTCTTTCTAAAAATATTTTTTTCTGGTTTGGAGAAATAATATATAAATGATACCCTGGCAAGAAGTGCATAAAATCTGACAGACGAATAAATTGCACTCTCCAGAGCTGTAAGGTTGAAAAGAACATTGCAGAGATAATGCATGTTCTTGGCTTGAGAGAAATCCTGTCCATTAGAAATATACCTCTCTGGAGATTGATCTGAACTTTTGAGCTTTCAATTGAATAATTGCTCTTTGAGATTTGAAAAAATTTGAATAATTTAATATCCCATTCACCAAATTGAATAACACTGCAGTTGGTGATTTAAAATGTTGTTGAATTAATTATGACATTTTGTTAAATTCCCTTTTGTCTTTCCTTTGTCCGTTTTTTATTTCAAAGGCCTCAGTAATGTGCAAAGTGTATCACCCCAGTAGAGAGATGAGTCAGAGATTTGTCAGCTTGAATGGCCTTAGACCTGCACTTATCCCTGCTGACTACCCAGATGCAAGTCTGAAGTGATGTTACTTGCATCTTAAAGAGCAAGACTGAGAAAGCTCAAGCTTCCTTGCTCAGCTTATTCTGACCTTCTCTGCTACAGCCTGTCATGGCAAACAGGTCAGATTCACACATGCAGAGCTGTAACAAATAATCTACATCTGGCAGCAAAGGAAAAGGTGAAAAGGGGTGAGTCTGAAGGGTGGTTTAATGAGGCGACTCCATCATTCTCATTGCTGTATCGGAAGGATCAGGTGTGTATCTCCATCCTCCTTTCCAGCCACTCACCTCACACTGCTGGGCCCCAGCCAGGACTTGGGAATGGGCCACTCAAACAAGTCCTGCCAGGAAGGACAATACAAACCATTATTACACTGGCTCAGTTTAAAACATGCCCTTGCCTATGCAGATTTATGGGAAATCTAATATGATGTTACACACAATATGAAAAGAGTAAATGAATGTGTTGTTCCAGCATCTTTCTTCATTCACTTTCAAATTCAACCTTGTAAATCTAAAGTCTCCTTAAAGTAGCAGTTACATACGTAACAGCATTAGCTGTGAATGTACAGCCCTATTGCAATCCTGAACACATGATTATGGCACAGATTTCTATGACTTAGCAATAGGAGAGTGAAATCTGTACACAAACAGCTGCTTTTGAAGCTGGACCAGGCGGCTGCCTGAGTCAGGCCTCTGACAGACAGACTGTGCTGCCAGCCCCTGTCCCTCCCACCCACCACGTGAGCTCCAGTGCAGCAAATTTGGTCAAAGCCGCATCAAATATTAATGCTTCAGACCACAGGCATTGTTCAGACCACACTGACCCTTTCATATGATCTGCATCATATCCACACTGCAAACCAAACGTGCTACCCACACTGAAACAAGAAAGGCCTGCAGCCATGACTTAGAGAATACATGGTAGGAAAGGAAACTACAGCTGTGCTGGTGAGAGGCCTGTCAAAGCCTTTTAGGATGTGGCACAGTGGTCTGCAACATTTCAAATTGCATATTTCTCTGTTGTTTTTCTGTATCATATAGCTAATTTTTGTGTCATCCCTGCAATTTTATTGTTCTGTGGCATAATTTATAGCAAGCTATTTATGGGACTAAAATAACTGTCAGCTTGGAGAAAGGACACAGTTTCTCTTCTATGTAATGGGGGTTAGAAGACTGTTAGAAGGTTCCTGTCCCACAAGGAATAGCAGTTACATAGATGCCTGTACAGGAGAGGAGGAAAGATTTGTTTCTTACTCCAGTTTCTTGCTATCCCCTATTCTTGCAATGAATAGTCTAATTTCAGGATTCCGTATTATCTTTCTGGTTTAGGTATGCCATGTTGTGTACTAACATTCTCAATGCACCTAATATTATAGTTGATGATTATTTTTACATTATGAGAATTATTGTTGCTGTATAAATTTCCCTGAGACACTGTTCTTCATGTAAAAGGGCAGGCGCATGTTTTGCTACTCCACTCGTCTGCACTTTAGTGCATTGGAGCAGAATTTATTTCTGAGAAATGGGCTTTGCATATTTTTATATATCCTTTTAACACTTCATTCATTTGAAGCGTCTTTTGATGAGAGAGCATATCAAGAGGCTAAACAGTAATTACCCCCCCCCAAATCACCTATCCTTGATAGAATAAGCCCCCAGTGTTCGGTGGCAACCCCTTCATGATGAAACAGAATGCTGGATTTATGAGGTACAATCCAAAGATACCTGTTATCAAGAAAGGACTTCACCTGATATGCACGTTTAAAACAAATTTAATTCATATTTCAGGCTTATAGAAAAAGGTGAAGGCTAGAACAAACATCTACTGAAAAAAAAATAGTGCCCGCTCATCACCTTGAGGCTTGCAGGCAGATTCAAAAAATCTCAGCTCAACAGCAGGTGCCCACATAAGGGAAAAAAGAGATCTGCCCTTACAACTCAGTCCTCAGACTAACCACATCCTGCTGCTTTTGAGAGAGGAGTTATCCCTGGAACACTGCATTTGCATTGTGTCTGATAACGTCAAAGCTTAGCACAGGACAAAAACATCATGAATTTAGCAGAAGTACTAATTCAGATAAGTACAGGCTCAGCTGTTGCTAAATTGGCAATTATAACTAGATAGTCTCTGCTCCCCTGCCATCATCACTGTCGGTGCTGAAGTTTTGTCTCAGTTCAGCGAGTATTCTATTTCCTAAGCTCTCATTTGTCTTCTGTTTGACAGCTTACAGTGATTTTGTTTAGCTGTACTGATGAACTGCTGTCAATGGAAAAAACTCCAACCACCAGAGGCATACGAGGATTAGCCAAAATGTACAATTCCTACACAGTTGGAAAATGGGGAGATTAACTATAAAAGGACTGAACCAGAATATGAGATCAGATCATCTCCTCAGATACCGCATGTGTTCAGGATTGCAAATCCATATCCAACTATCTTTATCTCTGACCTTTTAAAATAACTTTTCAGCACAACTGCAGCTACTGGCAGGAGCAGCAGAAGCCAGAAAAAGAATACAGTGCTGGCAAGTCCAGCATTTTACCTGCTGGGGACCTAGATCTGCTTTCAGCTGGTGCAGAATTTTGAATTCCAGCATCTGCTCTAGGCTTACATTGCTGGGATAAGGAGGGATAATCTTGTTCTAGACATTAGATGAAATCTGAATCTCTTTCTCCCAAGCAGTTGGTACAGTTCCAGAATCCTGCCACAACGGTCTCATTTCTATCTTTTGTTACTCTGCAGACTCTGAGGCCAATGTGGCTTCTGTAAAGCTGTACTGTGGTCTGTCTGCATTTTGCTGTCAGAGCCTTACAATGCACCACTAGAGGATTTTTTAAATATTGCACCTTCTGATAAAAAAGAGCCCATGAAGCTTGTTCCATAGGTCAGATTACTCTTAGTCCCATCCTTATTCAAAGCAAGTAACAGCCAACTCAGCTGTCTGCATTTTGGCTGTGCTCCTCCCGTACAGCCATGGCATCCTGTGCCCTTTATGCCTTTGACTCCTGGGCAGTCAGGCCACAGGACAGGAGCACTGCTGTGCACTGCAGGTGCTTTCTGGGGAGGCAACTGAGCCCAAAGGCTGGAGCATCAGAGTCTCACCCAAAAGATTCCCAATAGCATCCAGCAATCATGTGGAAAGTAGCAATGAGCAAGGTGCAGTAGAATTTGAAGCATCAGGTGGCATATCCATCCATGGCTCATACAGTCACAAAATTACTCTGTGTGTATCTGCTTATCCAGGAGACACCATTCCTGAGCTGAGTAACTGCACCTTAAACCAGCTGAAATTTAATCTGCAACAACAACATCCAGTTGTGACAGATTTGTCAGAGGTGCTGGAAGAACCCAGCCCTCCTCTGTGATCAACAGCTTATGTTGACAGGTGGTTGCTTTGTTTCTATAGATGGAAAAGGGCATTTGTAGGACTTCTGGGACTGAGAAACCACATTATGCAGCTAAAAGTGGCCCTGCAGTCACTGCCTGTAGCACCTTGTACACTTGAGTCACCCACAGATTTTGTCTCAAGTGGTTCTTCACAAGCTCCTGCTGCTTCCTCCAGCCAGCAGGACCTGCACTGGGGGAAGGGAGCAGAGTCCCAAGGGCAGCATGGCCAGAGCACTTGGCTGCCATTCTGGGGTCTCACTTTTGGTTTGGCATCAGCATTGAACAAAAAGGCAGGGTTTGTGTATGTGTGTGTGAGCATGGGTGTCATGGTTTATCTAATATTGATTAAATGTTGATTTTTTTAATGCCAATAGATTTTAAAAGACAAAATTAACCATGTGCACTACTCAAGACAGCACCAAATTCACCTGTTAATAGTACTAGAATTTAATTTCATTGTACAGTCTCCCCATCCTTCTGCTTCCTTACCTACTGGACAGGGAATATTAAGTGTTGTTACTGTATTTTGATGGTAATATTGTTCAGTTCCTCCGTAAGTCAGTTAGTAAAAAAAGATACTTGACTTTCAGAAAAGGATTGTTATAGAAAAAATGTATTTTGAAGCCATCTAATTACATCTCAAAAATGCAATCATAAGAAAAGAATTTGCTTTTGGAATACAGGAAATGTTACAATGCAAAAATACACTTCTGGAGTCTGCCTACCATGAGCCATATAATTGTGGTGTATATTTGATTTATCGTAGTTACGTTTCAGTATATTTATCTGCTTTTTGACTGGAGCAGAACTGCCACATGCTGATCAATTCAGCTTGCTTATGCCTTTTGTGCCTCTCCTGGGGTGTGCAATATGACAAGCCTTGTTCTTTTAAAAACAGAATAGCACCAAACCAAAAGTAAAAACCACCATCCAAGCTGCACATCATGGCTGATGTAGAAATACTCCTTTTCTCCTGGTCATGTTCATAGGTCTGACAATGTGTTTTAACATTGGCTCAGTGGATGCCGTTCATAAGGTGCAAGGAAAGGATTACATGGCTTCCCAGATGATGATTATGCAGCTGCCAAAAGGGATGAATTCATCTTAAGCACTACTTTTTAAAATGCTTTGTTAATTTGCTCGTGTGGAATATCCAGATGCGCTAATTACCCTATAATGAGGCTCCTAAAGCTGACAGTATAACAGGCTTTTGAAGGTGTCCAGCTTCAATGAATGAATTTTTACTACTTACATTACATTCATTACTTACAGAATGAATTTACTACTTTTTTTAAGCTCTACATATGTGGATGCCATAAATGGCTGTACTCCTCAATAATGAGACACTCTAAGGGAGGTTTATATGGGAGTTAATTAATGTGGTAACAAGGAAAAATTAAGATAACCATGAAAGACACCTTCTGCTTGTCAGCTGCGGGTTTGCAAATAGTTACTTATGTAACATCTGAGTGCCAGATCCAATAAATAAGGACTTGGGCCATCAAATTGAAAAAAGGAGCCAGTAACATTCGTTAATACCTGCATCTCACAGAATTTTGGGAGGCGTCGGCACTCGTTTCCCTTTCTAAGAACATTCTGTAATTACATAATCTGCAGGGCAGAGCTTTATCCCCATCTTGGGAGGGCACAGAGAGCTTGGTGCTACAAGCCACATCATGCTGCCCTTTGCAGGGGATGTACTCAAGAGTCATGCTCTGCCAAGAAATGCCCTGTGCTGCTCAGATTTTTGAAGAGACAAGATGATCTCCCTGACACGTGAGGCAACTTCCATCGCCTGTTACTGGAATCATCTCTAAAATGTCTCCGCAGATGCTACTAGTAAAGCTGGTTTATGTTTTTCTTGGTCCTAATCTGTAGATTAGGGCAAAATACTTCTCTGGATTGCTAATAATTCTACTCTTAAGTGTTATATAAAGGGATTTCAACACACAGTGTGTGTCATTTAGCTTAGCAAGAACTGAAATGCTGGAGGAATGCTACAGACTATCTGTGATCACCTACTCTGACTATATCCAAAGAGCTTCTGGCCTCAAGGCTCAGGAAACACAGATGGGTTTTGTCATTTGGCATGTAACTACCCCCTATGTAAATTTTGTAACTGTACTTTAAAAATAAAATAAATTAGGAGTCTTAGCACTTTTGAGCCTATTTAGAAAGGAAAATAGAAAATCTTTGTTAATAAAGGATCTAGAGCTGAAAAAGGAAATGGAAGCACCCATACTTTTGAAATGACTTGTGAATTTACTCTTTAATTTAGTCTGCATTTTAATTCATCTTTGAAATGAGATGGGAAAAGAAGCCTAAGTACGAGTACGGTGCTATGTAAAATAAATCCACAGCACAATTCTGTGTCTGCAGTAGGAGATGGGGCTTAGTAATGGGGGAAGGTCAGTTGTATTGCACAGTATGGAATTTATGGTAAGTGGAAAGCACTTTCTTTTTCACAGTACCTTGAAATTTAAAAACATGCTGGGGTAGAGAACCCTGCTGTTAAAAGATGCTATTTGCTTTTTCAAAAGAAACCAACAAGAGAACACACCAAAAAAAAACTGTTTTGCATTTAAAAGGTACCAAAAAAAATTTAAAACCTGAAATCTTGGTTTAATGAAATTCAAACTGAAATATTTTTATAGGTTAGCAACAATTTTCTATGCTCCTCTCAGCAATTCCAAAAGAATTGTTCTTGTCTTGGTTACAAGAAATCCCACTAGCCTTTCGTAGCTTGGTGCTGAGGGAATTGGGTCCAAGTCTCAGATTCTGTATGTCAATGGCATTTTCTTCTATCTGTTTTTATTCCTACACACACCCATCCTACCCCAACTGCCTTTCATCATGTAACTTGTGTTCCATAGAGCTACTGCAATGTTCCTGATCCAGAGGCAGTTACTGTAATATATCTATACTCAACCAACATCTGTCTTGGATTAATAAAAGAAAATATATAAAACCCCTGAACCTGAAGTGCAAATAAACTGGAGACGCAGGACTTTCCTCCTGTACTGTGGTCTTGTTTGAAACAGAATAAAGCAACAGAAATGCAGCAAACTTATTAGTAACAAACTCTGAATTACCCAAGCGAACGATCCAGGTTAACCTAGAACTATGCAAGAGAGGTGATGTTGTAGAGACTTTCTTCCACCAAGTTAGTCAAACAGTTCAGAACCAGCCACTATTTTGCTGCAGAAAAATGCCCAAAAATCATTCTTGCTTTTCATCAAACTAAAAATGTTTTTAATTCTGTTCTTATATATGCTATCTTCTGTGCATGAGAAGTATCTAGAAAATTTGGAAGGGAAGGCTCTTTCAGAAGTAGCTTCTTGTAATGATTCATGTCAGAGAAATGACAACTGCTGCCAAAACAGTCCTTAGACATGCAGTAAATACTCAGAGCAGCGTGTGTCTTTATCAGCTCCCATGAGCTGCAGCCAAGTATTACTGAGTTGTAGTAAGAGCAGAGGAGCAATTGAAAAACACTGAACACCCCAAACATCAAGCTGTGTATGCTCTACCACAGAGTAGTCTGAAGCCAGGAGTTGCATAATTTTATTTTTTATTTAAAAGCATAGTGCTTCCTATGGAGGACCACTGCTTAAGCAATTGCTTTTCCATGGCTTAGTCATCCAGCATTACATGAGGTGCCTGCACGATATGTTTTGACAGGTGCTGCTGAACTGTTTGGTTGAGGCAGTTTCAAGTCATGTCTCCTGTTTGCTTTTAGTGGTTCTGGAATGGAATTTTTCTAGTGAACAACTTAGTACAGTACACCAGAAATAACTGCTTTATGCTCAAAATATTCAGAGGAGCAAAAGCAATAAAATATCCAGAGCATATGAATAACTAACTGGCAAGAGTGGACAAAGTGGCCACAGGTCTTCAAACCTTCTGAAGGCATAGGGGCCATGGTCCAAATGGATAGTTCATCCCTGTTTGCAGAGCACATTTTTCACTCACAGCAATACTTCTTTGTGCACATGTCCTGGGAGCTGCCCTTCTGGAGACTGAGTTGTATCACTCACGCTCTTGAGTAAGGCTTGAAATTAATTAACAAAGCCTATCTGGACTTCTCTATCTTAATAAAGTTGAAAGAATGCTGGGCAAATTTTGGCACACGAACTTCTAAGTTTTACAGGAAAGAACCACACAAGCAAAAAAAAAAAAAAAAAGTCTAAGAGAAACCAAGTAACTCTTACAGGTAAGAGTACACTGAGAAATGCTAGATAACATTTCATTTTCTCTGTCCTGAAAGTAATGGGACATAAATTGGCTAGCAGTGAAAAACACAATTCCTTCTGTCAGTATTATCTTTCTTGATGAACAGGAATCAATGTATTGCCCAAAGCAATGCTGCGTATCAGCCAGCCTAAGGATATATAATCACTTCCAACCCCAGTTCTGTGCTGCTGGAAGTTGCCCATATTGCAACAGTTCTTTTGCTTTAAATGTCTGAGAAACACATTCCCCTACATCATTTATTCATCAGTAGAGAGAAGGAAAAAAATTCAATGTCAGCCTTAAATCTTAAAGTAATTCTTTCTTCATCACAAAGATATTTCTTTAGTCTATCAACTTAAAATTAATTATTTAAATCCTTAGGTATGCATTAAAACAAAACACAGGTTCCATTCAGAAGTTTTGCTACAGGCTTTTTGTTCAACTGAAAAAATACACTAAGGAGTGTAAAAAATATTTATTCAACCTAATTCAACATAACTATAATTTTCAATACTTAAAAACAAGATTTACAGAGTAATGACCTTTAAGCACTCATGTGAAACCATCTTACAGTCCATACAGTATTTTATAATTGTATTTTTACAATAGCTTTAACTTCCAGAGGAGACAATGAGCTTTCCCATGAAACAAGTTTCAAACCCACTAATTTGCATCATTCAATTCTCTCCATGAGACTTTAAAAAAACAGTAATAAATTGCTTGGAAATATATACAGTGAAGACCACTGAAAAGCTGTTTTCTTGAAACGAGGAATTCTGTAAGAAATACATATTATATTGTTTCAAGACTATCTTACAGAGTGTAGCAACTTTCAGAGGCTGCTACTCAGTTTAAGTTTTATATAAAAGTGAGCCCACTAAGACAAATATAATCAGCAGACTTACAAGGTTATAGTAATTCTTCCATTACAGCAAGAGTCTCAAAAGTATTTGATATTGATTGAATGTATAATTCTTAACACGTGTATAGGTTTTTAATACTAATCGGCCTTTATATACACTTTTGTACAGTTTTAAAATATTACATCTTGGTAATTAAGATAAACATACTATAGAAAAGATACTTTATTTTGAATTTCTCTTAACATACATTATTGCAGTCAAATAGGAAGTCCTTTCTGCATTTACTTCATTTCTGGTGAAAAGAAATATTTACTTATGAGTAATTCCACTAGAAGATTTTTTAAGCCATTCTCCATGCATTTGACATACTAATATGAACAAGGAAAAGAAAAAACTCAGAAAAACAAAGAAATTGTCGTTAAGAAAGAACTTCAAATACTAAATTTACATTAGGTCTGGTATGAATATGCAATGGCCGTATTATGTTTGTCAGAATTTAACTTCACAAAACAGTCAATTTCTGCTGAAATTAGGTTTATAAATACATCAAATAATGGAAGTGCTAACGTCTCCCTCAGCTGACTACTTTAAACATAGTGGAACAGTAAAGCATACTGTATAAATAAACTTTATTACACATTTAAGATTTATCCTTTAGTCCTTTACAAAATGGAGCCAAGTTACCTTAAGAGCACCTACCCTATGGGCAGGATGATCAGCTCAGGTACCCAAAGCGTAGAGCCAGCCCCTTGCAGCCAGACCTTCCACTAGGGCAGCAGAGCCTAGTCCTGAACAGAGCTGAGTTACACACTCAGGTCTGGATGCTTAGGGGGATGCTCTGCTCTGTCAGTTCAAATGGAGCTTTAGTGTTCAATGCTGTTTTCTCACATTTTTTTGTATGGCTATTTACACAATCTTACGGAATATGGAAACTAAACAAGTGCTCTAATACTTAACTACAGAATAAGCAACTGAAATTTACTTCCCCCTTGTAATTATTTTACTGTGGAGGAAAAACATGCTATCCAGCACCAGTTACAAACCAGTAAAGCCATGAGAAAATGACACTAGGCACTGCAGAAGATACAACAGGACACTGAAAATTACCAGTAATAAAACAGTCACCTGAAAGCCATGCTAATTTTAACACCTAATACTTAGGTGGTTAAAGCTGACATACAAGTCCTGTAGAGAACGATTTATCTTCTGCTTTCTCTGTCATTTGGGTATTTCACACTCCCTGTTTGATACCAGCAAAACCCAAGGAAAATTACTTCTCCTTGGTAATGACTCACATTCCCTTTCTAAAACAATCTCTTTTCATTGTGTGAAATGCTAACTGAATGACAGCGTGGGTATGAAAACACCTATAGAAAAGGCATTTGGATATAGCCTACATTAACTACATTTAAAATGTTCTGTAGTTGATTCGGTTTTTTTCCATTCAGTATATTGGCTCAAAGAAAATAATTCAAAAGCCTATTGCCCAACAGAAATACCCAAAAAATAATGAAAGCCAAATCACATTCTTGGGTTCAGAGGTTGCTGAAGGGATTTACCCTGCCACAAGACAGTGCTTTATTATATTTAAAGAAAAAAAAATAGAGGAGCAGCAACTTATCACAATTTTCCACTACTGTGCAATAACAATGGAACGAATACAACATGGAAACCTGTTAGGTGAGACTCTGTGGCATCTGGAGGTTACAGCCTTATGCTCCTTCTTGCTCAGGGTAATTTAAAATTTTGCGGTGAGCTTGGCGCAAATATTGCTGCTGCTTGAAGTAAACCTTAAAAGCTCCTTTTATAGCAACAAAAGCAATTCCGCCCTGAAATAAAAAGGTATTTTGAAAACCTGCACAGTTCAGTGTCATATCATTGCAAATGTTCTTAAAAATTTCTAGTCAAAGAAGATTTGCTTTCTAAACATATGGTATTTTCTTCTAAAGATTAACTAATTAGTACAATTCCAAATGAGTATCTCAAAGTTTTCTGTCACAATGCACTATTACAGAGGTTAATGTTACTTAAAGGGATTACATACTGAATCTATGAAAGCTTTTATTTCCTTGGAAGTCTCACCAATACTCTAAATATAAAAAAATCAAAATCGTATTTCAAGAACAAAGAAAATGCAGGTATGTATCTGCTTTCCTCCCTTCTCTGAATATATTCTATACATGGCACAAGGAATAATACTGATAACCATTCTATAACTAGACTGAAAAATGGAACTTGCTAAAAGTGGAGTAAAATAAAATTTATTTTTGTAAAACAAACTTTTTTTCCTCTAGAAAGCTTTACAATATGTTTCTCTCAAGTCTTCAGAATGAGACACCAAGAAGCTTTTAATCTGCAGGAACACTTGCAATATCACTGTTTGTTCCATACAGAAGAGAGGGGTTCATAAACATGCAGGAATTGAAAACAGGGGCTGAAGTGACAGTCAGATGACCAGGGATACCATATTACCAATCCCTGTGTGCTTCCCCTTGAAAGGCTGCAACCAGAGAGGTTATTCACAAAGGAAGAAATTGTCATTCCCTCTCCTTTTGAATTCTACGGAGAGTTAATTTTCCTCTCCATATTTAAATAAGAAACGAAGGGTTTCTCTCAAAATCAGTAAACAAAAGCTAATATGGAAGGGTTTATAATATAAACCCCTGTCTTCCCTTACTGACACTGTTCTTAGAAGATGCTGGCTCCTCATCTTCATTGTCAGCCTTAATTACTGCTAAGGCCTGCCGACTACAGTGACAGATAAAAGTTGCAGCCCTGTCATGAACTGAGATTAGTTTCAGTCATAAAGACAGTCTTTCACACACATGAAGTTTGTCCACTGCTAAGACAGGCAACCTTAAAAAACCCCTTCCTTTAATCAAATGCCACTCAAAATTCTGGATCAATTTATGCTCCTTTTTCCTTTGCCTCCCTCCTTCACAACACTTCATATTCCTGTATTATAATAATTTATGAAACAAATAGTACTGAATCTTACCAAGATTGTCCTCTGTAGATTTGAGTTAACGCTGCTGAACATCAGCTTGCCAACTATCGTGGCAATGGTAGGGAAAACTAGAGCTCCACACAGAATACGTGTGGCAGAGACGTGATCTGCCAAAGGGTTGGCCTCTGCTGGGATACGAGGAACGGGACATCCAATGCCTAAAGGGATAAGAATGGGGGAAGAAAAGGTTACATAGCCACTGCCTCAAAAAGAACAAAAAGTACATTACTGCCCACTCCCCACTCCACTACAAATCTATAGCCCAACAACTTTTTGAGAACTATCCCTCTTATCAGTGAATATTCTGTTTCCATTAAATGACTGCAGTCATTTTTACTTTCAAGTAAGACCCATGCATTTTAGTAGTTTGTTTTGTTACTAAAGCCTGAACTGAAACTATGTTCCTGCTAGTCCTTTCTCAGGACATACAAACACAATCTAAACAGAATGAATGTGAAATAGAGGGATGGTGTTAATCACCTCTACTAAAAAATGGCAAAAACTACTTGCCTATCCCCTTCTCCTAAAGGCAGAAATTCAGTCTTGGCATTTCCTTTTCAATTTAATCCCATTACCTGGAAATATGCTGTTCAAAATTTGTAGCTTATTAGAGTATTTGCGCCACAGTCTGAGCACATAGTCCTCCCAACGGATCATCTTGCCCAGTATTAGCATGACTGGGATAGTGGGAAGGCCAATCAAAAGGAATAAAGGATCAGCTCTCTCCATCACATCAAGACCTTCTTTGTGACCCACAACCTGGAAAATATGCATACAGTTGACAAACATAACAAAGGCCACAACAATGTAACAATGTACAAATGAACAAAAATGTAACTTAAAAAGTTGAGTTTGTTTGAAGCTGCCCACACATTTTAAGTTAAAGAAAAAAAAGAATCGTGTTTTACCTAATTTACCGTTTTCTCTTTGTATCCTTGGTTGCTTATGGAGCATAATGCAGGTGAGCTACCAGCCCTACTTTGCAAATCATTAATCTTGCAGAGAGCTGTAATACAACTCCCTACCATCTCAAGAGAAGTTTCATGTGTTTCTGTGTAAGTAAAAGCCTAAACATCTGAAACACTAATAATATAGCAGGCTTTCCAAAATGCATTTAAGAATTTACAGTTTTACAATGGTTAATTCTACATCAGAAGTCGATCAGATACTACGGTTCAAAGGATAGATTGATAGTAAGTTATCTCAGGATGTTTTAATCAAAATTTTATGGGTTTTAGGAATACCTAATGTAACAGAGATCACAGTATCTAACTATTGTTTCTCTGGACAATGCAGAAGATGTATATTATTTTCAACTGTAGTGGAAACAGCAGCATATCTTCACATGTACCTTATTTTCAAATGTGGTTAGTTCAAGGATTTTGAAGGATCATTATTACTGCTGTGTCTACACTTTTCTACTGGCATATAAAAAAGTTAATCAGACTTTTCCATTTATAAAATGCACATATTAAAACTGTAACAGAACAGTGCCTTATGTCTTCTAAAAAGTACATTGTTTTAATTTTAAATAAATCTAATAAGACTGAGGATAAAAAAAGACATTGGAGTGGTAGATAGTCTCCAGAGCTGTCTCAATTTAAGCAGTATAAATGCTAACAAAGTCTTTGAACTGCTTCCAGGAAGAACAGGCTCTTTCATGACTTTTTCCTTAAGAATCTGGGAAGACTAAAACTACTAAAATAATAATTATGTTTGCAAAGCACTGGATTTTCTGATGTGTTTTCATTGACTTCTCATTTTCCCCACAAATACAATAACTCATCAAGTCTTCAACGGCAGAAAAATTAGAATTAGGAGGTAAGAACCTGAAACAACAGCAAAATTTTTAAAAAAACAACAAACCCAGTACTTCTGGAATAGGTAGGACACAGGGAAGAAGCTGCAGTAATGTACCACAGTACCTTCAAACCGTACACTTTTGCCTTGCTTTGAAAACCATTTCATGTTATGCCTCTAGAACAGGAAGTTATGTTATATACCACAGCCTCTAAAAATAGGCATAACCAATACTGTTGCTGCCAAAAGATTATTCCTGAAAAAACATTCAGCATTTGTCTTCCAGCTTCTTCAGTATCTTCTACCCAAGCTGTGAAGTCTGGCACTATCCTTTTTCTCCTTATAGTCACTGCCCATCAAAAAAAGCCTCAGTATCTTGTCTCTTTCTGCTTTAGATTACTGTATTTCTCTGCTTTCAGTAAACCCATCTGACTTGTTACAGACTTAGCTACCACAATGTCAATCTTGTATTTATTTTTCTGCACCTGAAGCTTAAAATAGCTTTAAAAATAGCTTTTGTGCTTCTCTCTGGCCCTTCAACTGAAGAAAAGGAGTCTGAAATGCATCAGGAAACAAGTTGTATTAAACCTAGCAATGCTGGGGTGGCAAAAGGGGTGGAACAATTTCCCTGTACTACTCCCTCAATCTCCTCCTTCACAAGCAAAAATAAGTTACTGTCTTGCCCAGCATGCCATCCCTACAATCAAAACATAAAATCATGAAGATAGCTAATTTTTCATACCTGGGATTTGACCAGCTGCCTAAACTAATGTTTAGACAGATCCTCATTTCAAAAGCAAAACAACTTCAGAAAGAAGCATTTATCTTTCCATTTGGCTACGGAGTTCTAGGCCAGTTAAAAAGGTCACAATTTCCTACAGAAAAGGGTTCAGTGTAGCAGTGAGCAAGGAGAAAAGGATTGGTGCACTTCCAAAGTCTGGTTGTAGTATTACAGATGGTTGTCATGTTCCTGTTGGAGCCACAAGAACAAAATATCCAATGAAGAAATATTTAAGTGCACCACTCTGTAACACACAGACTCATCCACTGGAATGGAGGTGGTATTGAAAGCCATTACACATCCCTTATGCAGCTGCTTGACCCTTGGCCACACTGGTACAGGGAGACTGCAACCACTCACCTGGGCTCCATTTCTGCTTTCAGATCACACAGAAACTGAACCAAAACAGCACACAATCTTGAGAGGGAGTGACCTGCAGAACTGCAGGGCAGTACCACACAGTCCAAGAACTAGTGCCAAATGACTTACATGGAGAAGGACCAGGCTGTATATTTAAAATCAGAACTGTGTAGAGGAGTATTTATTAATGTACAGATTTGTTAATTCTATCTACAGCTGAATTAGCATCAGCAATACTTTTATGCTTTCAGGCGAAACACAGGTTATGGACTTGATAAAGGAATCAATAACTAAAATGGTAATGAAAATGCTTCTGATTGTACAATCTCTGAAAAATCTGATCTTGTGGTTGAAGTAGAATTGCAATGACCAAGTGCTTCCATAGTTAATAGTCTACCACCTGTCAACATTACTTTCCTATTTAAATAGCAAGTTCACAAGAACAGAAGCAGGAAAATTATTTTTCCCCTTTCAACTAATCATACAGTTTGAAGTAATTAAAACACTATTAATTTGCAGTGTTTTGCATTTCTTGTTTATGAATGAATTGCATCATTCAGAGCATGTATTTTCCTTTATACAATTAAAAAAAGAAATCACATTATCCAAAAAATAATTTACCGTGTTTCAATTTCAACTCTTTGAATGTTACCAGTGAAGTTTTTCTCCAGGTAACAGGAAAGATTAAATCTCACGTCCTTTCTGAATAATTACTGATTACTGGTAGCTAGGTGGTACCTAGCTGGTACCTTTTCTATGAGAGCAGAACTGGGTTCACCAGTTTGCCATACAAAGGGCAGCCAGCCAGAGCAGTAGTGGATTTTGTTAGTTGCGGACTGAACCATGCCTGAACAGGCACACTTGCACTTTAAACTATGACCAATTAAATGTGAAAAACCATCTTGGATTCACTTGTTAACTACACTGAAAGCAGCTAAGCATGTTTTAAGCCAAGGAAAGAGGAGTCTGAATGGACTTTTGCTTTCAAAGCTGGCAGTAAGAGGGAATACGTGTGTACCTGCATGACTGTCACAGCTCCGTACGTAACGGCTGTCCAGTATATAGAGCCCACCATTATCCCAGCTGCAGCAAAGGGACATGCCTTTGAGATCAGGCGATCTGCAAGATCCAAAACGTAAACAACTGGACCTATGATAAAGGAAAAGTAAGGTTTCAAGATAGATATCTATAGATACACACTATCTATATATAGATAGATATATACAGATACAACATAAAAGCATACTGTAGAAAGGTCAGCATCTATCACCAATAAGGAAGAACAAACGAGGCAAAAGACAAGTCTGACATACCACATGTGCTGTTTAAGTGAGAATATTTAATTAAAAAGCTATTAAACTAAACTTGTAAATTCTTTCTACCTAGCATTTCATTTACTACATAATCTTTCCAAGAGATTGATATACTGCTTAAAGCACTAATTTACCCACCGATTAGCTTCCTTTGTGTTGAATAAGAATTGTTCTTTTGTAGAAACCACTTCAGGCTTAGTGGCTTTTTTATTTGTTAGATATTTTAGTTTTCTAAAGGAAAAAATACCCATTTTTTGTAATGTACTTCATGTCCTTATCTTTGACAGCTTCACTTCAAAATTCTGTCACTAAACTATCCTGCTATGCAGTAAAAAGTAGCATAGTTAATACAAAAGATTTCTTCCACAGAAGAGGCTGCATTCAGTATGTTTAGAGGATCACCTCTCAAAACACTGGAGGAAAAAATACTCCTATTCAGGTTATTCAGTGCCTTTGACAACAACACATGAATAGTTTCATTGTTCTGTCTATGCACAACTGCACTTTCCAGACTTACACAGGGCAAGACAATAAATACCCTGACTACCTTTGGTGAGGTACACAAAGGCAATGCCTGCATCTTTTCTTTGAGTGACTGCAAGAGCATGAGTGAAACAAAAGCCAGAACACTGAAATGTATATATGGAACTGAAAAACATCATCACCATAATCCGCATTATTTCTGTATTTGTCAATAAATTCTACATACAGACTGTCCTCCCACAGCTCATATGCATGAACAGTTCCTGTTAGCTCCCTCCTACTTTTTCCTACCAAAATCAGTGACAATTCTCAAAACCAGCCTACAGGCATTCCTCAAGTAACTAATTCTTCATGTCTGAAGTTTACCCACAGTGACAAAATTGTGACTCCTGTTTCATGACTTAGTTACTTCCTCTTTTTTCAGACAACAGCTCTATTGTGAATGATTTCAAAAACCCCAGTTCTACTCAGCCCAAGTCAGCCGGTGAAAAAAAGCAACAGGAATATCCAGTTCAACTCCTAACAGTTGTTTGACTTTCCAGAACACACTTAAGAAGGTGCTGGGACGTCTATCAATATGCTGGAAGCAGCAACAAGGTCATAACTGCAAGTACTAAATGCACAGTAGTTTACACATCTTGACTGTTTCCCAGAGTCACTGAAAAAGTTGTTTGGTTGTACCACTTTGAAAACTTCTGTTTGAAGACAGGAGACTCAAACGACACTGCCTTGTAACACTACAAGTACTAACAAATTGCACCTACTGATACTAATGATTAAGAGAAGACTGGCTAGAGAATCGGGTATAGAATCTTGAGATAATACTAGAAAAAAATTATTGAAACAATTTTTAAATTGGCCCTTAGGAAGGAAGTGAGAAAGGAGGACAAAACTGGTTTGTTTATTAAGATGGTATTGAGGAAGAAACAGGAAAATAAATATCACTGATACCCATATTAAAGAAGAAAATATGAAACAAAAATATTTTTTATTTTGAAAAATATATCAAGCTTTAAAGAGTTTTTCTCTGCCAAACTGTTTTCTGTTTATTAAACTGAAATAATTATCTGAGAGATACTCTGGTTACTTTCGAAGTGGTAATATTGTTTTTCTATTTAATGAAAGTTCTCAGAAAAGCAGAAAAGAGCTCGCAGGAACATAATTACCACCAATCACCAAAACTGATAGGCACTATCAAATCTGAAATGGAATTATGATTTTGAGATAGATCATGAAAGGTTGTTTTGAACTAGTAAAGACATAAAAAGACACTCACTGTTACTTATAAAGATATTCACTGATGTCTCCTCAAGTTGATATTACTTCTAAACTATAATCATAAATTAGGATTTGTGTTGGGGGTGTCCTTTCACAGCATTTTTAGAATAAAGTTGCCAGCAGTACATTAGGGAAGTCTTAATGTAAGTAAGTTTCTGTACTGTGGTCCCTCAAGGAAGCTTTACTCGTTACTTCTTCCCTGCTCAATTTTAGATTCTCGAAGGGTATGACTGGTACTGTCTTCAAAAGACACCTGCTGCAGAAGAAACAGCGCCATTAGCAAGGCTTCTTGGAAAATTCTTACTGTCCTAACTCTGCCTGGTGTGACCTTGATTGACTTGTAGTTGAATTGTGCTATAATAGCTTTGGGTTACTAGACAGAGCTACAAAAGGGCAAGACTGTCTCACTGGTTTACGGCATTTCAAGGTGATGACTGACGTTCCATGGACCCAGATTCATTTCCCTGCTCTACTACCAACGTCTTGTGTACTTACACAAGTCTGAATTTTTATGCCCTTATCTTTAAAACTTGAAAAAGATGGCATTGTGAAGGAAAATATATCAAAATACATGAAGGGAGTCTCATATATCTGCATGTAAGAGCTGAACAACCTCATGCACGAATTTTAGGCCAGCTTCAGAATCCAGGAATGTTGGAATCTAAGCTTTCAAATACAGTATGCCACGAACTGCAGGAACAAATTAAAATGCCTGTTAAGTTAATGTATCCTGTCCAAATTACAGTTTCTTCCCCTTTTTCCTGTTGTCAAAATAAAATGCAAATGCAGCTCACATTACAATTTCATCAGTCAAGACACAAATAAGAATTTTAAACAGTGTCAAGTTTTGTGGTGCACTGTGTGTCCAGACAGAAACCCAGCTTTCTTCCCAAAGCCAATGCTAAACGTTATAGTTTGATGCCTTCTTTATGATGGAGATTTACCTTATTCAGCAAAGCCGAATTGTGGTTGTTACATGAATAACTTGCAGTAAGTTTCATACTGGTTTATGTCTTTTTTAATATCAACAATACAGTATTGTTGTGTATATTTTCTTTCCCATTACTCAGTGTTCTATCACGGAAATAAATGTCATCACTCAAAATTCCCTT
Source organism: Aleadryas rufinucha (assembly GCA_013397815.1). NCBI lineage: Eukaryota > Metazoa > Chordata > Aves > Passeriformes > Aleadryas > Aleadryas rufinucha. Next base: position 161,785 of record VZTH01017408.1, on the reverse strand, counting down.
GACACCTTAATTTTGTCAGCCTTTAAACTAATAAGAAAGGAGTCCCATCCCAAAGAACTGGCAGTGAGTTATTTTAAGTTCTTTCATTACAGAAATAAGATATTTAAAAAAAAAAAATCTTCTTTAAAATTCTCTGAATGCCTGCACTCACTTGCTACATCACCATTTCTTTAACAAGCAGTTTGACTTTTAAACAAAATTTAAGTTTCCATGGCAACATTTCATTTTCTTGATTTGCTTAATATATCCCATAGAACACATGGGCAAATGAGGGCTGAAATAACAGCAAGCACTGCTAATTTAAATACATGCAACGTACTGTGCATTATCCTACTTGGCTACTCAAGTAAGAGACTCTGGAAGACCATGTCCAACTTTTTTTTTCACCTTGACAAACAGAACAAGAGCAGTACTCAGCAATCATAAATATTCTGCCTCTTGATTACAGGGCAATATTGACTCAGAAACACCTCCTGACCAAAGTGAAAGTATGTTTTTCCAGTAATACCACATGCTGCTTAGGAAATTCTCCTCTGAATTTCCTCTGATAAGCATCTCTGCAAGCTGAGTCAAAAAAAGGACGTGTTTATGTGCTGTGTGGCAACTGCTGAAAGAAGTCACCTTCTGCTCAACAAGGAAAATAATCCCTTTAGCCAGGAAATAATTACAGGTCAATCACAAGATTTATCTATATACCTAAGTGGAATGTATCCAAAACTTTTAGAAGGTATTTAACTAAGCCACCAAATAGGATGCAAGCAGAATATAAAGTTATTTCTTTCTGTCTGGAAAACAGAATAGACAAGTTTTCAACAGAACTGGTGCTTTGAGCACAAGAAAGCAAAAAAAAAAAAAAAGCAAGAACAAATAAAGAAAGAACAATTTAAATGATCCGTATCTTACCTAGCTTTGGAAATACTATTAAATACTCTGCATTGCACTGAGGACAAGCAACTCTAGCAGTACTGTTTCCTCTTTGCTTTTCATCCACCCAGCGCTGCAGACAAGTCTGATGCACCCATTTGGTAGAGCCCCTGCACCTGCAGGGTCTCACCCACTCTGCTGTCCGATCATCCTCATCGGTAGCAAAACAAACCCAGCAGCTTCTGTAATCACAGGAAGGGAAAAAAAAAAAAGATATTTTCTGCTACTTTTACATGCTTAAAATAAACATTCACATGTGAAAGCATGCAGCTTTAGAAAATGTGCACCTAGAGCAGATGATGGTTGTTACTTCATTCTTAATCACCAGAAGTGTAAGTATTTTGTACCACAGTTTTGATATAAAATCAACATGATACACATAATTTTACAGATAGCTAAACAACTACTTTATACATTCTGAATTACTAATTCAACTTTTAGATAATTTATGATTAAAAAGCATTGAGACTGCAGTCCAACCTTTGAATAATTCAACATATGAAAAATCCATATTATTTTAATGTTTTATCATCTCCTTCTCCAACACACATTTTGGTTAGGTTTTTTTAATTTTAAAAATATAAGATCAATACTGTAGTCTGTTACTTGGGAAACTAAGTCCAATCCACTTAAATGATAAAACAACACAAATGATATAATATATCACAAAAAACTCTTAACAATTATATAAAAATCAATCCCTCTTTTTGAAAAGATAAAGACTTTAGTTCAAACAAGTTGACTTTGTATTATAAAAATTAAGTTACAAAGTACTTCAAGAATACTATTGTACCAGTAGAGGAGGAAATTTCTGCTTCGGAGAATTATGTGGACTTGAAAATTCAAATATATTAATTCTGTAAGGAGAAAACGTAATACTGACAGTCTATACAACCTGACCTGAAGTGAGCACCCCAGATATCTGGTCTGATGATTAGGCCAGACTTTCGGCCAGCTTACAAGAGAAAGCAAAATATGGATCTAAACTAGGAAACTATCAGATACATTCAGCCAATAATTTTTACTGTGAAACAGTTTGCTAATTCCCACACTGAAGATATGGAAGTTTACATAATAAACCAGAATTTAACAAAATAAGGATCTTACTATAAATACAGGTGTATATATATAATGGTTTGATTTTTTAAAAGTATTTTGCAATCATAGTGAAATTATAAAGGAGCACAGCAACAGCATCCCTATAATTTAACTACCAAGACACAATCTAATTAGACATTGTGACCTAACTGAAGTTTTGCATCACTATTTTGATGATGAAGCTTTGTTCTCTTAACAACTTGAGTAACACCCTTTAGACAAAACACTAAAAGGTTTCTTATATGTAACCAGTTACAGACAGTAATTGAGAGAAGAAGAAACTGAGAATTGCTCCGGCATTAGTAAACAAAACAACTTTATTATTTGAGAATCATGATTGTGGATTCTATGCCAGGATGTTACAGTGTTTCATGATGCTTTTCCTCTCGCTTTGTTTTTGTTGTTTTTAACTCCTCTCGGAGGAAAAAAGAAGGGGGAATCTGCAATGGGAAACAATTTTGTCAGGCTCCAACTTCAATAAATGAAAAATATTGTCGTCTAACAGCTTTGCTTTTAAGATCTCACTGTTTTGGGTAGTATTCTATTTGTAAATTCAAAGTGTTTCTTTGCAGAAGAATAGCCATGTTTTCTTAATAGAAATAACTGTGCGTATAAAATACTTGCAAGACATTCTTTAAAGCACTGAATCTTTTCAACACATATAGTAGAAGTATGTTGAAAAAGTTTCAAGTGTGTCAGAGCAGATGGCAACCTGCAGTGATTTATTACCAGCATACTTGTAAAAGGGTAAATTTGAGATTCAGATTCCAGGGAAGACTGGAGAAATAGCAATTTAACATTGAACAATCCGTAAAATGAACCTGTAATGTCCACATATCCACAGCTGTAAGTACAGAACACATTTTAGTAGGTACAGATGTAAATTTAAACTGTGGTGGCCTAAAACTAGAGCTGCCTCAGTTTGCATTTGAGAAGACTTCAGCTGATGACTGACATCTGGAATCAGAACTGCAGTTTCTTCTGTTCATCTTAAAGGGAAGGTAAAATCAAAGTCTGACTTGGCTTCTTTCTGTCCTTCCCCACACTGGTTTGTATCAAAATAGTCATGCTATTCACGCCTGTAACACCACCCTTCTTTTTGCCTTCATACTCCCAGTGTGCACCTACTGCAGTCCCAAACAAAAGGACACATTAACCTTCCCAAGCAGGAGGAGGAAAGGCAGACAAGCCGCAAGTCAGTAAGAATCTAAATGAAAATGCTGGGACCACAACTAAGAATTGTAAGGATTACAAAGCACGGCTGACATTTTGGTTCATTGCACTCAATATCAAGGAGTTCTTACAGAATACAAGTTCTTGCATTGTTTATTGATTTTCATTTAGATTAAGAATCCCCAAATTTACTTTAAGAACAAATAATACCATACAATACTACTGATCATTGTTCCTCTCCAGCAGTTTTTTTCTGCATTACAGGTAAACATTCACACATTCATTCCACATCCAATTTAAGTCTACAACTGCTCTAAACTCGTAATTCAGATTTTTATTTAAAAATTAAGGGCTTCACAACAGAGCTAGTTAGGTCTGAGGATACCATCACAAAATGCAAGTCTAGAGTTTATTCAAATAATGACAGATTTAAGCATGAACACAATCTTGCTAGTGCAATTTTAACTAGTGAATTTGTCCATGACAATGGTTGTAGATTAAATTCTGTTCTCAAGTTGTCTGTCAAGGTTAGAAGTCAAAAAAAAAATGCATCTTTTCTTTAATTGCTTCATCCAATTTCTTGCCAGCCAATCATACCTGAAAACCTGAAAGTCCTATGAAAGGAATAACAAAATCCTTTACAGACTTAAACCTTTAGCAAGTCATGAATAATGAACAGTAAATTCCCTCTGTACTGTCATCAGCTTTATCTCTTTCCATTGACAGCAGCTGTAGCAGAAAGGACTAAATAAAACCATTTCAAAACAGGTATCTAGGCTCTTGCCAGATTCTCCATTTTCTTGTACTGAATAAAATATGACCTTGATTCTTACCACTGAATCAGGTTGCTACTCAGATAACCTGAAATAGAAAGGGCTGAAAAGGTGGAACAAAACATTGTTTCTGATAGAAACTCAAACCTTTTTCCTTGATAACTTTCTACATAGCCAAATCAATAACACTAATGTATTTTTCCACACTTCCTTGGCTCAAAAAAAAAAAAAAAATCAAAACAAAACATTCAAAACCCCAGACCAATATCACTATTGCAGCTCTGAATATAAGGTTACAAATGCCTTTTAGATTCAGCTCCCCAGCAGATGAAGCTTTCCAGTCTCAAAAATTCTATTCTGACTCTGAGAATAACATGGTTTTTGAATCTCTTTTTTCCTCTAACAGACTCTTTTCAGGGCACTGCTTGTTTTAAGAGCAAAGCAGATGGGGAGAAAGTTGTATTGAAGATTAGAGATCCTATACTCCAAAAGTTACATGACTAATCTAAGAAACCAAGGCCTGCCTAAAACCAGATTCCTCCAAACCACAAGTTTCTCACCAGTAAGGAGCCCACTCTCTCCGGTATCCATAAGCTGGAGCTATGGGAGCTACAGCTCCAACAAATCTGTACAATCTCCAGTATCAGACATACCTAGACTGCTCTCCTTCTTATTAAGCTATAGCCCTTCTAAAGGCTACTTTTTTCCAAAACCAGTCTCAGATGGGAGCGAAGGCAGTATCTAATTCATGTTATTTAAATCAAATCGGACTCCATTTGTGAAAGCTGAATTCATCATGAAACAGCTTTGTTTTCAAGCAGGCATGACTGGGTAAAGCAATACAAAAAAGTAATTTAAAAGCAGTATGTGGATTATATGTACACACTAGTAAAAGATCTGCAAAAACTTCTAAAGCCCCATAAGCCCAGCAAATATCCTTGTATCCACAACACTTAATGGAAGATGACGTGCTAGACTGGGATAGCACAGCTGTTTTATGATCTGGTTTCAAATACTCTGTACTGCAAGTAGGAATGGAAACATCTTGGAATTTTTCCCCTTATGTTCAGTGGCATACAAATATGAATGGTCAGCAAAACCAGAAAACTTCTCAGAAAAGAAAGTTCTACTAGACTTTTAGACCTAACTCTTACCGTGGAAAATGCAAATTTGAACATGCATGACATGCTCTAGAATCATGAGCTAAAAATGCATTTTCCCTCTCATTACAGTTCTTTCACAAAATAAGAAATTTTCTGCATTTCTCCCACATCATAAAGCACACCTCTTTTCCTTAAAGTGGCAGGATATCTTGCTGTAAGAGTAAAGCATCCTTGTCCTGCTAAGCACCAAGTGTCTGCGCAGCTTATTGCAATTAAATTTCACATCCAAAAAGAAGAAAGTGTAAAGGCCGAAACATAACTGATAGCAACGATAGCACAGAGAGCCAAGTCAGCGAGGTGTGACAACATACCTTGGAAAAAATGACTGAAGGCATTCCAATAACTAGCCATAAAAAGGCACTGTTCTAAAGGATGACCCACAAGTCTGCTGTTTGGAAGGGGTAATTTTTCATAAGCTTCTATAACAACATTTTAGTATAGTCTATGTTGACAGATAAAATACCTTTGATGATGAATAGTGATAAGCTTCACACTAAACTTGCCAACTACACTCGAAGTACTACAAGATCATGTTTAAGTTGGAAGACTAGGATGTCAGAAAAATGGAGTTACCTAGTAGCATTAAGCTGCTTTGGAGCTGGCTGGAATTTTAGTAGGGGGACAGCAAACTGTTCTCTCAAAAAGCAAGAGAAACACCACACTGCAAATGCTATCACTAAGCATTTCCTTTTCCTGAGTGTGAAGAACCAGCAGCAGTAAGATCTTGTGCTAGAGGGCCACTGCCTGGTCACAAGAGACTGCAAGCCTAGCCTACAAAGCCCTGATAAAGGCTACAGAGAGAGGAATACCATTAACCTGAGAAATGTTAGCTTATGTCATGCTTCACAGAGGAGATTAAGTGCCAGAATAGATGAACTCACTTGCAGGATTAGAGATGGAACACCGCTCTTTCCCCAGTATTTTCCTGGGCATCAAACACAGTGAAAAATACTTTTATCTTCAATCCAAGACCCACCTATCAAACTCAAAAAGCCCTTACACTATCCTAAGGGGAAAAACACACAAGGGAAATACACTGAGTGAAGAACAGAGATAGCGGTGCAAAAACAGCGGTCTTAGATGCTCCATCATGACTCGAGCGGATGCTTTTAAGGCAGCACGGCATAGCAGCCATACGCCAGCCTGTATCACTCAGCTAGAAAACATGCTGTCACCTTGAAACACAGTCTAAAATTCGCAAAGAAGTCCTGAAAGTCATCTGACCTTATAGCCAATTCTGCTCTGCCTAGTCATCCAGGATAGGGTGTAATGCTGTGTAAAGGAGACATTAATAAGAATCTAGATGTAACAGTAACTACACTTTACTACAAAAGCAGTGCATTCAATATACACAGCTTAAGTAGAGAATATCAAGCTAATGTTGGTGTGAACATATGGTCACACAAGTGGTATTCACATATAGGTTCTGACTTCCTCTAACCTCAGGATGACACTGTATAAACTAGATTTTAGAAAGCTTTTAATAAAAGCATGTGGATAACTAAAATCCAGTAAACAAAAGACATTGAAACCTCATAGATTAATTAACTAGAAAGTGCACCAGAAAGATCTACTGATTATCAGAAGTTCAATTCAAGCTTTATTATATTCTCAATTATAGCTTAAACCTTAAGCTTATTTCTAGCTTGTGGATAAAATTAAACCTTTGACTACCAGGCATCATCTATTGTGCTTAAATTGGGCCTTAGGAGGTTTTTATGGTCTTTGTTTCTAGACACCTTAGAATAATGAATCCCTCCCCAGATCTAGCTATCTCGTTAGGTTTTTGTCTCTAGTTTGCCAAATCTAGACTGTCAGTAAACAAATTAGCTTTCATTCTGGATAATTTAAACTTTTGCAACCAGTTATTCAGACACATTCCTTTTGCAAAGTCTTCAAAATTCAGTTATCTTCAATGCTTTAGTATTACCATACTCACTTTTTCAAAAGGTAAAGCTGAGAAGTCACCAAAGCTCAGTGGCCTTGCTGTCAGCCTTTAAATATACAATTAATTTTGATGTTAGGAACCTTTGTTTTATTTCTCAAGTGAGGGAGGGAGAACAGGGCCTTTCTAGACATGTACAAAGAACAAATCAGGAAAAACTATTACTCATACAATACACACTTTATTACTAAACACTATACATTTTGCTAACTAAACTCTTACTATTGTGTATTAGCAGCTTGGCCTACAACTAACAATTTAAGCTACTGAGTGCCTGCTGGGAGGGTAACACTGATTCTTACCATCTTAGGAGGAAAACAAAAGTGACTGAAACTAAGTGGCAAAAGAAAAACCAACCAACCAAAAACTAAATTAAGAACCCCATACACACAGAGAGAAAATAATTTACTTCCAAAACTGAAACATGCTTTGAACAACATGATTTGAACAGAAAGCTGACACGTAGTCAAGTACATACATACATAGCAAACAGTGAAGAATTCTAATAGCATTATGTTAGTGTTTTAAAAATGCAATTGATTTTTTTAGAATGCAGATAGCATATGATACAAGGAAAACATTTTCTCATGCATTGTTTGACAAATCTGTCAATAATCACAAACACAGGAAGTAACAGAGATGTGAAGCAACTAGGAAATTACATATTAGAGGCTATTTAAAGTTACTTCCTTGAATGTGACTTTAAACATCTTAATTACTTATTAATTACCTCTAAGATGACCAGACTCCAAGTGAAGACAAAAATACATAGTTTCTATTAACCAACATTAAACAATGCCATTTTGCACTGCGGGAAAGGGGGAGTTGCATCAGAAAAATACCAATATTGGTATTTGTGGTGCATGTACAGAGTAGATGACAGATGCTACAAATATCAGGAGTGACCTACATATAGAATAGACCAAGTTTGACCTGCCTAAAACTGTAATCATCTTGACATTAAGCTGTTGCAGTGATAAGCAAATGATAAGAAATGCAAAGTTATTCAGAGTCTGCATCATGTGAGCTCAATCTCCTGCAGCCATTTTCCAGTGTCATACAGTTAATGAAGAAGTACAAAGGAATCTTTAAGCACAGTAGCTTTAGTTACAGAAGTAAATACATTAGCATAGGCATCTGTTAGAAACCAAACATGGCTCCTTGCTTTACATTCAATTTTTAGGAAAAGTACTTGTGAAATAGAAGTTTGATTTTTTTATGTATTCCTAGAGAGTTTCATGGTTAAACTGACCGTACAGGGTAAGCAATCTTCCTGTTGTGCTCTTCCAAAGAAAAGAGAAGAAAAAAAAAGGAAGTGTAGTCCTACAACTGCAAAAAGTGGAAGACTCCAAAGAAAGCAAATTGCTTTGAACGCAAGAGTTTATGACAGACACTATTACTCAAGTTATTCTCAGTTTATAATTTCTATTTTTTACCAGATAATTTACAGTATAACAGAACAAACCAAACACCTCTACTTAAGTCAGTCATCTTATATAATCCTAATAATAAAAATTAGAACCATTTCTGACCTAAAAACTACCAAAAAACTTTAAATGCCAACAAGATAAATTCTTGGGATGTTACTACCTCAAGAACAACAAAAAAACCACCTATCAAATGTGGCAGACATTGAAAATTTGGAAATGTCTCTAGTCTGAATAAATGTGAACAAAATTGCAAGGTGTCTGATCATAACAGTAAGTAACTCTCCTCGACAGGCTGTGGAACTGACTGCATGACTCACCAGCAGAACAGTCACAAGCACCCTGCACATGGTCTTCTGTAATTATATCCCTCACAGAAAGCTAACTTACGTTGGCACATTTTAGTCCAAAAAAAATATCCACTTCTAAACGAAAATATTCACATTCCAGGAGCACTTAGAAGAAACAAATGAGAAGAGATCTGGAAGGTATATAATGACCACACTGCAGGTTTAAAATAGAGGGATAGAGGGTCTTGTCTTTTTTCTAGAAATATTGTGAAGAAATAATAAATTATATCAAAATGGCTTGAAAAAAAAATACCACTGAATGCCAGCCCCTCTTGTCCATGAGGACTCTATTTAATTTACCACCTTTCCACTGTGATAGCAGTTTCTTTTAATATGTACGCATTGAAGAAGAGCTGTGTGGCCATAGTGGGAAACAGGCAGAGATACATAAACTGAGAACACTAAATAGTCTGTACTTCTCATCAGCAGTCACCTGAAAACCTAGAAGCACTAACAACACTTATGCAAAAAGCTTGTTTCTGTGAGAGTTGTTTCCATAAGTACATACAAGAATTTGCTGGTTAGCCCTTAAATCAACCAGTATTTACTTGTTATAGGGGAAACTACTATATAGCAGGCCAATTTAATTTTTATCTTAACTTGGAAACAAACGAACAGCTAGTCCCTGATTTAATACAACTTCAGTGCATTTTTTTAAAAGCCACATTTAAAAGTGAACATTTGATTCTAAGTTTTCTTATCCTACAGTACTGTTAGGCAGGAGATGTCTAATCCTTCCCCTAGAATCACTGACACAAAAATCCTGAGCATAAGCCCTTCCATTGAGTTTTAGAAATTTTTGACAAAAAGCACTCAGCATTAACATGACAGGAGCAAAAATTCTTAAGAGAAAAAAAAGCAAGATCCCAGTCCAACTAGACAGGAAGTTAACTTTTAGGTACAAATATCAGAGCTGGTGCTAAAACAGGCCAAGTGCAGATTTGCTAGAAAGTGTCAGTGGACTGTACCTCCCTATTGGCACCTCCAGCATAGTATGCTTAAGTTATGCACTGTAAATGATACTGTGCTGTTTTCCCACTTAAACTGGGATTGCATCTAGACCTGGTATCACAGAATTACAGGTTGGAAGGGACCACAGGTGATCTTGTCAGACCTCCTGCCCAAGACAGAAGCAATACTGAATTCAGACCAGACAGCAGAGCTGGGTCCAGAAAAGCCCCACGGGCAGAGAACCACATCTGCACTGGGCAACCTGCTCCCAAGCTCAACTGCATTACCCCCATCCTCACATGCTGAAAACTTCTCTGTTCAAATTTACAGTTGATTCTCATCATCCTGCCAGGAACCTCCACAGTCAGTCTTCTGAACAAGCTCCTCGGTAGGTAGAAGGTTATCAGATCTCCCAAGCCATCCCTCCTTCAGGTAGGCTTAGTTCCCTCTAGCTTTTTCTTACTAAGTCATGTGCTCCAGCCCCTTGACCAACTTATGTCATCTCAACAGTTTCATTTAGAAACATCAACCAGAAGCAGTTTGCTTTAACCACTTCAGATTGAGTCCTCTTATTCTTTTGCACTGATGATAAATTTGCTACTTGTAAACTACAAATGCCAGTAAAAGCATGAGCAAGTCATGCACTCTTTTGATAAAGGTAGGTATTACATCCTATAAAAATCTAGTACTTGGCCCATTCTGCTGCTGGGGTAAGGACAGGGAAAAATAAACCCCTTGTTTCCTTTCTGGTAGCTATTAACCCAGCACAGTTCATTCTTTACTCTTATACAGCCTTTCCTTCTAAGCATGAATAACCTGCTCTCAAGGAACAAGAGAAAGCCAGGTGCTTCTAGACACTGACAGACTTCGATCAGAAGTTAGGAAAACCTCTCTCAAAAGAGTTTAACTCTGTGATGAAGAAAGAAAATAACTACTTCAGAGAGGACAAGGAAGAGAAATGCTTCATCAGTATAAGCAGAATAAACAGACTGAGTAACTGCAGAGATGGCATTCTGTGAAAAATAAAGATAATACATAAATCCTGTATTGTGTTTTATGTTGCTTATTACTCTGCATATCTTATCTGGTTGAACTTCACTCCTACAAAGAGTTACTCATGTGTCAACTCCTGTCAGTGAGAGAAATCAGAGCACAACATCCAGTACAAGTTTAAAATGTTCAGAATAAACATCTTCAATCAAGGACCACACTGCACTAATTAAACTGTCTAGGCTGTAGCATGAGGGTCTTAATCCAAAACCATGCATTAGGTTACTAAAGTATCAACAGTTGATTGTGCAAATAAAACTATATCAGTGCCTGCACTTTCAAGGAAGGAAGGAAAAAATCGATCTCAACACAAATATCACCACAAATGGTGACTGGAATGGAAAGAAAAACTGAAAATTATGTACAAAGCCATTGCATACTCTTTTTTCTTGGAAAAAAAAAAACCTACCGTGGCATCAGATGACAGTTCAAAAAACTGAAATAGAAAACCCAGTGCTATTTTGCAATTTTTGAACTACAATTGCTAGCATTTTTTCAATAAATCAATGATCTGACAAAGAGAAAATTTAGTTGCAACAGTACTCCTCTCTTGATAGTATGAGTAATTTCTTAAGCAAACTACAAATTATTGTTTAATTGCTTTTAAAGTCTACCTGCAATTTCAGCTCTCTCATCTCCTTTCAATAGGAAATGGCAGAGGTAGAGAGTTAAAGTCACATCATATCGCTCTAGTTTTTACCAGGCATATTGACCACAACTGAGAAACTACCATCCAGTCAGAAAATGAAGAATGTTAATTCAAAAATTAAACCATGCTAGAATTACCACTACGTTGATTCTTCAGCATGCACCTGCACAAGCCTTCAACAGATTATCCACCAAATTTTGACTAACATCTTTGAAGACTGAAGTAACAGAAGGCAATGGTGACCAGGTGGCAAATAAATGGAAAGAAGAGAACAGTTGTCTTTAATTTGGATAGTATATGAAATACCACAAATCACTACCACAGGACACACTATAAAAAACAAAACCCCAGCATTCTGAAGCCTTGGCATAACCAACTGCAAGAGCAATCCACACGTAATTCAGCTGAAGTCAAGAGAATAAAGCATAAAGATGTGAGTACATTTTAGCATTACAGCTCACATTAACAGCACATAAAAAACCCACTGCCACATAATTTCAAGTTTTAATGAAGATTACTATAATTCTGTAATTTATGCATTAAATTAACATGAACAAATGGATTACAAATAATTAAATAATATTTAAATCTCACCATTTAGACAGATTACTAATCCCTGCCTTCAAGTGTACACATTAATCCAGAAATATGGCTTTTTACCATAGATTGAAAAGATTTCTGCTGGCAGAAAAGGACAGTATTTTAAGACTTATTATCTGGAACTGTTATTTGAACATGAACGAGAAGAAAAAAATTACAAGGGGGATGGAAATTCCAATTTTGAGGCTAGAAAAGATCATGTCAGTCATATGGATTAGTCTCCTAAATGCTGCAGATGAGACAACTCCAGAATGCAGTGTCACTTCATGGTCACACTTCTTGTATTTATGCTATAGTCAATCCTTCAGGTAAATATAAAATCCTTAGCTAGAAATTTTGAGTAACTAACTCCTTACATCTTAACAGCTATTTACCTTCTTTGTTATAAATCCATGGGTTGCTTCTAGACTGAAATTATGCAGGGAAAATAAAGGATGGAGCAAAAATACATCAAAAAAGATGAATTCTGGGCAACAATGCGGAGATGCTACCAAGTCAGTCCTTGCACTGGAGAAATCCAACTTGCTTTATTAAGGAAAAAAACCTGTAATCATACAGGTATAGAATCTAAGAGTCAAGAGAAGAATCCAACTATTCCTTCTCACAAACAGAGAACTTGCTCTGAGAGCTCTGGCCCTTGTGTACAAAGCAGTGCATGCATTCAGATCTACAGCAACACCTAATTCCTGATACAACAGCGTGTCACCACTCTTGGTGGTGATCTAGGTACTGGAAACAGAAGAAAACCCTTCTTTTCCCCCTCCTTAACTATTAGAATCCAAATGAAAGTCATCTTCACTGGAAAGCTGTTTTCTGCATCCTTCACTAAAAGATCTGTATGTCATTTAAAAGTATACACTTTGTGTTAAGCTATAATGCATTAGCAATGACTCTTAAGCTTTTACATATCTATTTTTTTTCTCACTGAGGAAAACAAATATCTGTCATGAGCAAATAACAGGATAGAAGTATTTCCATTCCTCAGAATCCCCACAGATAATTTAACCATGGGATATGTCCCTTAAGATGAAATACTGAAGGGTTTATCTTGATCACCACTACAAACAACATGACAACAGTTATGTACAATCGTCAGAAACATCAGATGAATAAAAATCTGTTTATTCAAATGTAACCCTGCTCCATAAACCCAATATAAACCAGAAAGGCTATTTACACCAACTGCATTTTGAAGTCTTGGTTAGTCCAAAATCCTTCTATTGATGATGTACTACACTCTGAATTAAATTAAAATCCTAAATACTTGGTTCCTTCTTACTACTACATTCACCACTTATCACACTCCTGTTTCTAAAGTTTCCTATATTGAGCCCAATGAATTCTTATATGGAAGCTACGGCCTCTCTTCATACCTCCTTCTATGCTACTTAGGTACTTGAAATTCTTTCCCTGCTGTCCTTGTTATTAAGGAAATCAGAGACACTTTCCAGTTTTTTTAGATAACAAGCTACTTCAAGTATACCAGAAAAAGTCTTTGAAAAGAGCCAGAGACACAAATTGTAATTTCACAAACTTGAAAGGATACAAGAATATTAAATGTACATCAAAACCCACAACTCTATTACAGGTAACAACTGAAAAATAGTAAACCGGTATGGCAACCAGATAACTAATCTTCCTTTTAAAAAATTAACTGTTTAATTTAACAGTCGGTCACGACAAAGATTATAAACGTCACCTTACAGCCATTTCCCAACAGGGTGAACTAGGACTTCAAAGTGTGATACAATAGCCATGGGCAGGGCATCCATTCAGGGTGTTATGGTTTCCTAGAACTCCTAACCACAAAATACTATATATTACTGGACTACAAAACTCAGGATGAATATGAAAGTTTGTTGGCTTGTTTTTGCTCTTTTTTTTAGTGTAAGAGGAGTTGATTCTGCAATACTCTTATAACCTAAACCATCCCTTTGCCATCTCTCACTTTTTGAGTTTTTTCTAAAACACAAACTTTCCCTCCCCAAATCACTTTTATCTTCTGTCTACATCAAACTGGAACTTCTTATCCTCACCTTCCAGGCTGCACAAGTTCCACCCCTGCCTCGCATAGTTTGTATTTCCATCACCTGCCTGATGACAGGCTGTATTTCACTAAATACTCTTTCCTTAGAAGCCACCTGGAAAGGAGAAAACCACCAGGGCTCTTTTTGCTTCCTTATGATGAAAACTTGACAGGTTCATAAACAGAACCCTGATTGCTTCTGGGTCCCCACCTTCTGAGACACCAGGCTATTACAACTCCTGCAATAACAGGCTGTGAATGTGGTTTATTGTTTGTAGGGACAGGCTGCAAGGGCTTCCTGGATGAATCAAAATTACACTTAAGGAATCTTAAGTGCTTAGTGCAACAGGGTGAAAGTGCTACATATTCAAATAAAAGGATAAAGAGAAAAGTATAATAAATAGAATTTACAAGATAGTAATTACAGAAGAAGAAAGATACTTAAGTCAAAATACTTCTAAGGTTGTAATTTTTAAGAACGCTCCAGAAAGCAATTGTAGGCTTTCTCCAGATCATAAAACCAGCAACAAAACACACGAGGCCGGCTAAGCTTAGGTCATCTTTTGGTGCCTCACTTTACGTGCACGACAGTGCGTTCCATATCCAGAGGCTCTCCCAGACCCCGGGACAGGGCCGGGCTCCTGCAGCCCCCCAGCTGCCCCGCAGCCCGTCCCAGCTCGGGAACACACACCCCTCCTGCCACCCGAGGGCTGCGGGAGCGATCCTCCACGCCCCTCAGCTGCCCGCAGCACCTTGCGCTGTTTTACGACAGCGCTCGCACAACTTCTCCCAGATCACCAAAGATTTTAGAAGGCAAAAAATGAAACCAGACTCGCGACGCTGGCCCCAAACCCGCCGCGGGAGGCTCACAGGCCCAGCCCGAACGTTCCCTCCCCGTACCTGTCCATGGTCTGCGGCAGCGCCAAGCCCGTCTGCTCGGCCATGGCCCCGGGCGGAGGAGCGGGCCCAGCCGAGGGCCCGGAGCCTGACAAAGGCGTCACGCGTGAGGCGGTGGCGGAGAAAGGGGAGCGAACGGGAAGGCGGCAAATCCGCCCTATCGCGGGACGGCCGGGNAGAGAGAGAGAGAGAGAGAGAGAGACTGGGCAGCCTGCTCTGCCCCCTGCCGCTCCCGCAGGGACCCCTTCGGGCGGGAGCATCCCCCATTCCCTCCCCTGCCGAACAGGTGCAGGCGGCCCCCGCCTCTGCTTGGCCGCCGGGCCCCGGGACCTGCCCTCAGGGCGGAGGGGATCCTGCCAGGTGCCTGCCCCGACCGGGCTGCCCACAAGGGCGGTGGCTGGAACGGCGGAAGGGAAATTAATCCGTTTCGGTGGTGGTGTTGTCAATGACAAGGACAAGCACCCGGCGCCCTTGTAAGTGGCACTTGGTGCTAGATGGAGGCCCGGTGACCACTGGCTTCTGTGTGCAAGAGGGGTGAGGGATGGCACGGCCGATGGTAATGGCAAAGCTCTCTTTTGGGTTTGTTGGTGTGCTTCCAAATGGGAAAAAGTCTAAGGTGCTTTTAAAATTTGTTACATGTTCAGAAGTCAGTTTAGAGCAGCACAATCTGAAAAAATGGACATTTAGAAGCTGAAGAGCCTTTATAGAGCAAAGAGGTGGATAGCACCTGGAAAGAAGCTGCCTTTCCAATTATTTCCACCATGGGTGTCTGTCTCCTGCCCTCAAGTCATGCTCCCCAAGCAAAGGCAATAGCCTGTTTTTCAGAGGCAGTTGTGACATGACAGATTCTTGGAAAGATTAGTTAGTAAAAATCAACTTCTATTTTTCCTTTTCAGGTTATATTTTTAAAGAATAGCTCTTGTAATAAGTTTTGCTATATGAAACTAGTCCCTATAACTTGTGTAAATTACACTGCAGTTGCTGTTCAAGGCTGTAATTTACAGGGCCAAGCCCAGGGTGCAACCGTGCAGCTGCATCAACCTACAGCTGTTCTTGGTTGAGATCAAGTATTTGCGTGTACATGATAATAGACATCAGGTGGAATAGGAAGGCAAGGTTAGGGAACATACTGGATTCTTTGACTGTGCTGCCTTAGCTATGGACAATATAGTCTGGTTTTGAGAGTCTTTGGGGAGAGAAAAGTGTTGTCAAAATGTGTGTAAAACACCTGGACTTGAAGTTGTAAGCAGTATTATGTGCAAAATAGTAAGGGCATGTATAAAGGTAGGAAGGGTGTTGTTTATTTTCTAATTGCTACAAATACCATGAAGAGGAATGCTGAAGTATTTACAGAGATGTAAATGTTCCTTACAGGAGGAATGTATAGAAACAGGTAGGAAGAAGGCATCGACATCATGTCCCAGAAAATTTACTTTGTACTTATTCTTGGGACCATAAAATTCAGTATTGCTACTCTGTTGAGGAGTGTTGGATGTACAGTAGCCTGAGTAAACCACATGGGCATGACCTCCTGGAAGAGATCCTAATACACACAGTCCCAATTACAGCTGTCTGTGGCATGTAAGAGCAATATTAGATATCAAGAGTTTCTGGTTCCTATTGTTGGTCTGGACTAAGCTCATTGTCTATTGACCAGAACATTGAGCAGCTAGGCTAGTCTAGCTTAGGTTTTTTATATTTATTCTCAAATGTTACAAATGGAAATAGGGAAGCTGGTTTTATTTCTAGGAGTATGTGGTTTGTGCAATTTCTGTATTTTTGCTTTGGAGTTGAAAGGATATGCTAGTTGCCATTTATGATATGGCTGCCATTTATGATAAAGGTCATAGTGACTAATAATGGCTGTGAAGAATATTTACCTGAAGAGAATATTCTAATTGTTTTCCAAACATGAAAAATAAAAATGTAGTAGGATACATAAAAGCATAATTGGACAAGCTTTAGTGGTTTTAAACTAAAAGAGGGTAGATTTAGATTGAACACAAAGAAGAAATCTTTTACAATGAGGGTGGTAAAGCACCCTGACAGTGGTATAGGTTATCCAGAGAGAGAGTGGATTCCTCATCCCTGGGAACATTTAAGGTCAGGTTAAGCAACCTGATCTGGTTGAAGATGTCCCTACTCATTGCAGAGAGGTTGGACTAGAGGAGCTTTAAAGGTCCCTTACAACCCAAAGCATTCTATAATGACAGACCCTTTAACATCCCATAAATAGCTTAAAGATTCTGAAATCCAAAAACTGATTTGTGGAAACTATTGGACAGCTTGGGGTATATGTTCTTTGTCTGCTCTTTCCAGAATCAAAGTGCGATCCTAAAATACGTATATAACCAACTGGTTTTAAATTTGAAAAAAGCACTTCCTTATTCCCAGACAGAGCAAGAGTTGTCATTCCATCCTTCTCTATTCTCCTTAACAAGACTGGATGTGCAGCTACTCTAGTCAAATGCTTGCTTTATTCTCCCCTACAATCTCCTCCTTCACTCTCCCTCATTCCCCTTTTCATTTTCTTTCTACTTTTTGTTCTTTATGCTTCCTTCTTTGCATTGGCAATTTCCACTATAAATCTCAGATTGCCTCTTGCATTTTTTTCATTTTTAAACTATTGCTTCCTATATCATCCCTTAATAGATCCTTCCTTGTTTCTTCCTTCTGTTTCTGTCATGCTCACTGCACTCTGCCTCACTCTGTCATCTCTTACCTGCACCTGGTAGTAAGTAGCTACATTTGAGCCGAGAGAGAACTCTCCTGGGAGCAGGCTCCGTTTGGCCAGTGCAAGGTGAGGGAAAGTGGCTGCTCTTCCCAGAGGTTTGCCAGAGCTCAGCTCCTGGACACTGACTGGAGGTAGCAGCCATTTTGAATTAAGTAAAGCTGCACATTTGAAGGCAAGTACAGAACTTAATGAAAATCACCAAAAGCAATATAAGCTATTTAGGGCTTAAAATTGAGCCCTAAAATTGGCTATCAGATTTACTGCAAAATATCAACTTTTAAAATACTAAATGGTTTGATAACAAATTTATGCAGATTTAAGCTTAATAAAGAAGTTGACAAGCAATTACTGGAAGAATTACATGGAGGTAGGTTAAATATACATATATGACTATTTCAGTGAGGCCTGAAAAAGAGGAAAAGAAGACAAATAATGAAGGAACTGTAGAAATAATGAAGGAACTATATCTTAATACAGTTCTTCTGACCTGACAGTGTTAAAACTGTTGAAATTATTCACTGTTTTCAACAAAGCTAAGTAACCTGGCAATATAGGAGTATTCTCTTTTGGCAAATCTAAATTTTAACTGCTATGATAGTAATGTGTAAAATTAAATTACAAGATCAGTTAGGCATTTTTCATCTACTTGGTTCCATTTTTCAAAAGGTAAGTAGCCCTTAGTTAGGCTAAAATGAAACTAATTAAGCTGAAAAACATGTTTCTACAATAAAAGTTGGGGTTTTTTCAGTGGCATAATACTTCATTTTAACCTTCAAGCTAGTTGGAATAGTCACTTTCTGTCAAAAAGACTAGCATGGTTTGTTAGTCATATGAGGCTTAAAGAGGCTTAAATTGCTTCATAATGAATTTCTTAAAATAAAAATACACTTTATACTATGTTAATTGAATTAACTTGGCTTTTTTGGGGCCTTTCTTACATTTGTTTCTTTAAAACTGGCCCAGGTCAAGTAATTCATACACCAGATTGAATTAAGCTCTTGTGTCCTGATTCAGCTGTTGTTACTATCTTTAACTTCCAGTTAGAGAGAGTTGGTTGCTAGAAACAAAATTGTTTTCTGCTAGTGGCTAATTGATCAAAAACTGCCTTTACATCTTGATTTTCTTTGGTTCTGGAGTGCTTTTCCTTATCCTAATGATTGATCTACCAAGTGAAACTGTCTCCTGGGAAGACCTGACAGAAGCAGTGCAGTCCCTTGCATGTGAATCCTCAAATCATCGAAATCAAATCATCATTGAAAAGCAATAACCCACAAGTAAATAGGGACACAAAGGAGGAGCATAGAATGCCTAGAGCCAGCCCTGTGATAGATGGGATAGTTCATAAAATTAAGTATTTTCAATTGCTGTAAGAAAGCAGTTTTGCTGCCTTTAATGATTCAGAGTAGCACAAACTGGTTAGAGCAAGTGTTGAGAAACTCTTAATTACAACGTTGATTTAGGGCAGGCAGACCATACAGTCCAACATAAACAGTGCAGAAAGCAGAGACAAGTGTTAGAACAACTCAATTTCAACTGCCCTAATTTATCTTTCTCGGCTTTAGTCATCTTTCTTTCATGCACAAAGCTATGCATATTTCATCCTTGGAAAATCAGCCTGCACTTTTATTAAACACTGGTTTTTTCACACCTCTGATTTCAACTATGTATTTCCATTATGAGCATTACTGAATAATTAGTATTATGAATTACCCAGAATAAATATGCAGAATAATTCATGGACTAGTGCAAAACAGAACACCAAGTGCCAGTGAATGAAATTCTGAAAACTTTACCTGACCTACATTAATGATTACAATATTAATATCTTATGAGAGGAACTCCTGTCAGGCTGTATATTGATGTGGAGGCTGGAGAGATGTAGATGGTGGGTAGTGAAAGGGAGGGAGGTGAAGTGTGGCACCACAGTGTGCAGAATAGATGGAATGTTAAATAGTAACATTCACACCTTGATTTTTTTTCTGAACAGCTTATTTTTTTTGGTAGAACCTTCAGTGTAGTAACAACTCAGTAATGAAAAGGTTGTAACTTGAAAATTGGAAACTATTCAGATAGTATGACTTTTCACCTGTGTGCTGATTTTGATTTGTTTTTAAATTTTCATACTTGACCTATTTGTGTTTGAGTTTCAGAATATATTTAGAAATTATATTATGACACGTGATTATTTAATATATTCTTCAGCTAAGCAAAGTGACACAATTTCCTTTGTAATAGCTGTAAATTTTATAGCTGATATGAGCTTATAATTAATTTCTTATGCTAGGAGTTTGTCAGGGAAGTTTGGAAATACTGTACCTATTTCTTTGTTTAGCAGTTGTTCTGAATAGGTGGCTATTTGATCTGGGCTTCTAAATCAAACTGTTTGAAAACTCATATTTAGTAATTTTCAGCTCAGTCTGACAGATATTTTCTCAGAGCTGATGATTCAGATTGCAGCAGTTTTCCCTGGGAAGACGGAGTGTGCACATATTTTTTTTTCCCTTTCGAGCTCTCCTTTCAGGAAGCAGCAGTGAAATGTTATCTATAGGTAAGACTTCAAACCCCATGATTCCTTGGGAGAGCATGCGCTGAAAGCTTCCAGTTGTCAAAGTGCTCTTGCCAGACTGGTCGACTATTTGTCATATACCAAACCTGAAAGAAGAAAATAAATATACTGTCCTTTTGTTGATCTTTAAATACAGAAAATCCAAAGGTAACTGTTCCTTAAACATTTCTGTGTTGGCTGTGTGGGTTTCTGCATGCAAATGGAGCTGGTATTGCTATGGGGGTATAGATTTCCTGTACTGGATTGTAAATTTGTACAAATACTTACACCAGCAAATAATCAAGAGTACTGCATACTAGTCCAACATTAGACACTGGCTGGCCTGTATTTCAAAGTAATTTATTAACCACTATTTTTTTCATTTGGACTGGCTTCATTCATTAAAGGAAGGTCTTGACCTTGACAAGAGGGTTGAACTGTGCAGAGATTTTTGCCTTTAGAAGCAATATGGAAGGGAATGTGAATCACAGTCCTTAGGATAAAGTTCAAAACCAGCCAGCCTAAGTCAAGGTACATATTTGAAGCAACTGCTGTGCTAGCCACTATAGATAACCTGGTGACTAACTAATTTAAATATAACTTTATTGACGACAGAATTTTAACATTTCGGCTGCTATGTTTTTCTCTCTAAATGTATTTTTATACTGATAGCTCAGAACCAGGGGAGAGGGATACACATGATCCTTTTCTCCGTCTGATGTGGAGTCATCAGTAGTTTTATGTAGCCTTAGGAGTAATAGTGATGTGGGTAGAAGTGAAGCTAATGGAAAGTTACCCAGACAGAGCTTGGTGTGTTGTGGTTTACTGCAGTATTGCTTTAATATGCCTTGCAAGGTTTTCTGCACTTCCAGCAGCAGCAGCGCTGCCTGGAACACATGCAATGGTTTACCCCGTCCTTAGGAGCTTAATGTTGTCTCGCAGCATGGTCTGCTCAGGAAGCCTTGCTGCTCGCTTTACATGTTGAACCGGTAAATAAGGGGGAGCATAAACAGTAACTTACTTGATAGCAGAAACCTCTCCTGACATTCATTTTGACTAAAATGTGTGTGCATGCCTCAGAAGATATTGAAAAGAAAGAACAAAAAATGTAAGATACACCTGGACCCTCTGAAGTCAGAAAGGACAATGTCGACAGTTTCACACTTTGCCACCTTTCTTAAACAGTTAATTGATTGGCTTTACATTGTTACATTACAAAAACAATACTAAAAAAATGCAGTCTTAGGCATGTAAATGTCGTATGATTAACTCAATAGAAATGCAGTTAGGTATTCAGCGATGGCCATCTTTGACATAATTAATGTAAGTGATTTGGGGCTCATTTAAAATACTTTTGAAATTTAGAATGATCTCTTCAGTTGACTAAAAGCCTGCAAAATGTGGAGATTCCTGCTGTGATTTCATACAATTGTTGTTCATTGATGTCTGTATTGTATTAGTACTACTGGGTCTCAAAATAATAATAAAATTATATGATCTGCCCTGTTTCATATGAAGCACCTTTCCTAGGAGATATAAGCTTCAACCATTCCACATACATTTCCTTTCTAGAGTTTAAACTTAGGTATTGATTTAGCAAATTATTTGCATCACTAGTCTTTGTCTCGTGCATGTGACGATGGTTTTTAACATGCAGCATGTCTATGTTGTAAGTATTTCGATTTTCCCTGGTTTTATATTTCATTTGAAAGCATCAGAAAAATCATAGGCTAGTAATACGTCCCCGGTCCGCTGGTTTTGACCTTATGTTTTTCTAATGAACAAACTACCGATGATTTCATATGTATGTGTATAAATAGAGCGGGTATGTATATAAATAGAGGGAGTAGACAGCTATACCTTCAAGTAAAGGACTGCTTTGATGTAAAATAGCATTTTACGCGGAGAGATCGTAAGGTCACCGAAGGCAAATCTGACACCCATCGGTGGCTTTGTACACGAAGTGTCTCCGCCCCCCCGGCCCCCCTTCCCGGCTGTGCCATCGCCTCCGCTGCCCGGAGCCGGCGCGAGCTGGGCGCAGGGACGGGCAGGAAGCGACTGTGCAGCGAGGAGCCGCTCCCGTATCAGTGCGAGCGTCCGTGTGCGCGTTCTCTCTGATAAACCTCAATCGCTGGAAGCTTGCTTGTTGATTAAGGAAAATCTGTACCTGGCTCCTTTAAAGGTCCCCTAATAGAAAAGGGGGTGGAGAAGAGCGAAGACTGGTGTCTTTTTAACCTTGCTGAAGGACGCAGCAGTATTTATTGACGTATGCAAATAACCAGGGGGAGGAGGTGGAGGAGGAGGGTGCTTGGAAAAACAGGAACCAGAATCAGTTTCTCATTGCAGGGTGAGAGCTCTGAGTTCCGGTGTAAGAGAAAAGAGACGTGGCGAAATTGCTGTATATCTCTGCCCTATAAGCACATCTCTCATTTAGACTGAAGGGAAACAAGGCATCAAAAAGGGTGAAGCATCTTAAAAAATATTTTAAGGGCAATCTAGCACGATCAAAGGTTACATATTCCTAAATGGGGGAGGGGGAAGATTACGGGTTTGCCTTGCAATATGCTGTAGCATAGTACTAGCAATAGGACGAGATTTTTGGCTGGCAAATGATTAAAACAGACTGGTTTGTGGTATGAATGACAATGTTAATAATCTGTCTTTGTGGTTTTTTCCCCTACTGTTTCAGCTGCGCAAACCATGCAGGATGATTTACTGATGGACAAAAGCAAAGCCCAGCCCCAGCAGCAGCGGCAGCAGCAGCAGCAAGATCCAAACTCAGCGGAAGCCCCCTCTACACCCATCTCGTCGGAGACACCCAAACCAGAAGACAACAGCTCAGTGACTAGTATCGGCACATCGGCTCCTTCCCAAAATAGCAAGGAGAAGATGCAGATGGAGTCTCCCATTTTGCCTGGCTTGAGCTTTCACCAGCCTCAACAAGAACCTGCAGCCGGCACCTCCTTGTCTCCCTCGTTTGGCAGCACCTGGTCTACAGGGACCACAAACACGGTGGATGATAGCTTTTTCCAAGGGATTACTCCAGTCAATGGGACAATGCTTTTCCAGAATTTTCCACACCATGTCAACCCTGTATTTGGTGGCACTTTCTCACCTCAGATTGGCCTGGCTCAGACTCAACACCACCAACATCAGCAGCAGCAGCAGCAAGCTCAGCAGCAGCAGCAGCAGCGGAGGTCACCTGTAAGTCCTAATCAGGCACCCTTTGCCCAGAGAAATGCTGCTTACAGCCATCAGCCCATCATGACCAGCAAACCGTCTTCCTCCTCTGCCTCCTCTTCTTCCTCCTCCAGCTGGAATAACCATCAAAACGCGGCTTGGAGTACACCTTCCAACCCTTGGGGTGGGCTGCAGGCTGGTAGGGACCCTCGAAGGGCAGTTGGAGTGGGGGTTGGCGTGGGAGTGGGAGTCGGCGTACCGTCCCCCCTCAATCCCATTTCACCCCTTAAAAAACCCTTCTCCAGCAATGTCATTGCCCCTCCGAAGTTCCCACGGGCTGCACCCTTAACCCCCAAATCCTGGATGGAAGACAACGCGTTCAGGACGGACAATGGCAACAATCTGTTGCCTTTTCAGGTAAATGACTACACGCACCTTCTGCATGGTGACAGCTACCACAAATTTGTATTTTTTATAGGGCTGTGTTTCATGTTACTGTTCTGAGTGGCATCTCCATAACTTGTATTTGCATCAAATAGTCACCTTATATGAAAAGAAGTGGGGTTGAACCTAGGGAGTGCATACACAAAGATTTCCAATGCTAGCTTAAGGTTTAAAACCCTATTTTTCTTGTATCTTATTGTTAAGTGTGGCATATGGAGTTTTTCTGTTGTTGTTTTCTGCTCTTTTTTTAGCGTCTGAAAGGTAGTAGCCTTCATGAAAAACAGGTTCGGCAGACTATGTTCCCTTGGTGCTGTGTTAGAATTTTTTTTCATATTCTCCCATATGTGAGAAATCTGAGATGTTGAAATTGCTGGCTTCAGTTTTCTAACTGGGCTGTTAATTTTAACCAAAGATGCTTCTTGACCTGAAATTCAGTTAATTATTTTATCACCATTGCAATAACTAATTGCCCTTATGTTGTGGTGGGATTTAACGGGGAGTCTGTTCGCATAAGGTATCCATATGAAAAGCTATGTACATCTAACACGTACACCCCGCTGTTATATTCACAGTGGACGTTTTGAATACATCTCAAAGCAGCGTGGGTGTGTATGGAAAGAGTGGCGTTATCTGTCCTTTCCAGTAAGGAAATGCCTAATACAATTGACATGATTTAGAAATGACAGGGAGGTATTGTATAAAATAAACCATTTTATGCTGTTCAGAATATTTGCAGAGAAAAGAGACAATAGGACACGACCTTCAGAGCCATATTGCAATGGAGTCTATTTACTAGCTACATAGCTCTGAAATATTTAAAGCTGCAGTGCCCTTCACTGTTTTTTTTAATCTATGACGACAAAGCAGATCAATTGCAGCTGAAACTGGGCCAAATGGAAGATTTGCAATTTTAATGCAGAATGAAACCTGTCATGGTGTGAAATCCATTTTAAGTTGAAAAAAAGCAGAGCTTGCACTTGCAGTTATATCTATACTAGGTGAAGTGAATCTCAGACTTTTTCTAGGTTAGCTGTTTTGGTGTCAGACAAGTCAAAATTTTCTGCTTTGAAATACAGTTGAATCATTCATATATGCTTGCCCTTTAGGTAGTTGTTTTCTCAAGAAAGTATGATCTCTTAAACATTTTTAACTTATCAATTTGGTAAGAATAGCATTTAGATTGACACTTCATTTTAGAAACACAGTAAAAAAAAAATCAAACAAATGCACCCCCACCCCCATTATTTTAGGAGACTGTTGAAGTAAAATATGTGCACTTTCCAGTCCCATTCGAAGAGGACATCTTATAGTCAGCCCTGAAATTTCATTTTGCTGCTTCATTCTGTTTAAAGGGAGAGTTGCAATTTTTTTATTGGCTGCCCTAAATGAAGGTGGAGTGGCTTCTGGTGATCTGCTGGTTAATGTCTCTGAAGCACTGAAGGCTGGAGGAAGAATACACTTTAGGCACAATATGCCTGCTGTAAATACTATGTTGCACAGAGCACAGCACCACAAAAGCTAATAGCTCCCAGTCATTTTTTAGGAGTGGGAAATGTGTTTCAATTTACAAGTATTCTTAATTGTCTGCATGTAAGACATTACAAATTTTGGTATATTTGAATTAGTAGTGAAAACAACAGTAA
Organism: Aleadryas rufinucha; assembly: GCA_013397815.1. Classification (NCBI taxonomy): domain Eukaryota; kingdom Metazoa; phylum Chordata; class Aves; order Passeriformes; genus Aleadryas; species Aleadryas rufinucha. The sequence goes on along the minus strand of VZTH01017408.1, from coordinate 136,213 downwards.
ATGGTCTTATTTCTGTGGTTTGGTTGGTGAGATACATCTTTAATGAATACAGAACTTTATTATTGTGACTGTGAATTGTCACAAATTAAACTGTCAGATATTTACTCATTACTAGGAAAAAAAGTAGCTAACTGCTTTTAAAGAAGAGTTCTTTTGATTTTGAAATTAAGCTTTCAAAAAGCTAAAGTATTAGCGAGTATGTAAATTTGGAAACTAGTTTTCTTTGTGAATTTAAACTGGTATTTTCACGTTCAACTGAAAGCAAATGCTTAGGCTATTCCGAGCACCAGCTGGTATAACAGTCTGATTTCAGAGACACAGAAAACTTGTATTTTTTTTTTTCCTATTAGGCTCCTTTTTTTTTTATACAAGCTGCTGAATTTTGCTTATTAAAAATTGTAATCTGGGTTAACGTTGATTGCTGCTATACTTAACGAAATGCCAAAGACATCTTGAAACCATACTATTGGTAGGAGGCAACTGTTTAGTTACACTGATAAAAATGAAATTCAAATTAGTCAAAGAGTTTAATATTTGCTGCCAAGGTTCTGGTTGTCTCTTTTCTTTTTCCCCCCACCCCGAAATTGGGCAATATGTTGACACAGTAAGTTCTGCTTGTCAGCACTATCAAGTAGTTCTGGCAGGTTTATCCGTGTACATCTGCCACCCTCCATAACTGCATGGTTTTGAGCTACTTTAGAAATACCTTCCAGTAAACTTTCTAGCAACACACTTATGCACATTATCAAATTCTTTGTGTTAACCTGTTATTTTATGTTAAGATTATGAGGCTTTCTAAGAAAAAAGAAAACTATTAACATGTCCACTGTTTGAAATAACATCGGGGAGAGCTATTTTGTAATTCAGGTCTTTGCAGTGATCGCAAATTTTAATCAGAAAAGATCTATAACTGGGATTTGTATTCCGAGTCTATAATATTTGAAGACAGTTGATACTCAGCTATTGATATATCTTGTTCTAGGAAAAAATGTTCAATTTGAAAATGTTTCTCTTAAGAACATGTATATAAAGCAATATGCTAGGTATTTTCATCCCTTAATTTGAGTAATGCTTTAGTGCATCTTGTATGTCAAAACCATTTGGTGTCTGTCCCAAGGAGTTGTGCTGCAGAACATATCAGAAGATTTAAAATACCACTTGGTAGGAATTCTGCTGGTGTTTGCCTTGTGATTGGTGTTGAAAAGCGACTAAAAATGCTTTGAAGGAGACTACACTCATACTTACTGGGAAAAATTGATTGCAATGTGAAAGAAAAATGGAGCTACAAAGCTGATAGTTGAAAGGAAAAAGAGAAGAAGTGATCAGTCTGGAATGAAGCGTAATGTAGCAAGTAAGAGTTGGAGACGTGATCATGGGAACAGATGTGGAACTAGGCCAGATAGGAAATACAAAAACATGGCAAGTTTGTTCTTCTGAATATTCTTTGGCTTCTGAGTGGTTCAGGTGAAGGGTCTCTGACTGTCATGTGGCAAGCAGTCGTGTTGTACTATTATGTTAGGTGATCCTCAGCTCTGGCATTTGAGGCTGACATTAACTGATTGTCCCTGGGACACCATTCTCCCGGCAGTGGCTCAGTTCCATTTTCCGGCAGAGTCGTGGAACTCGTAGAGAGCTATTGTCATCTCCTGCTTCTGAGCTGCTCCCACTGTTCTCTTTCCCTTCACTTCTCTCAGGTAAATAGTGTATTGCTTCTGGCTTTTGGCCATGTGAAGATACTAGGACACAGCTTGTGGGGTTAGGAGGATTGATAGTGCCTGAAATAGACCCTTGGAGGCAAGGATAAGAAACTCTCTTTGCAGGGAAGATAGAGAAGGAATTAAATGTTTGTAGACCAGTATTCTAATGAAGTATGTCTACCTTGTGGATTTTTAATTATAGCAACACTGTAACAATTTTCCAGAAACTGTGCTGAGTTTTGATGTTTTCCAAGTAATGTTCTTTAGAAACAAAAAATGCATTGCAATTTGTGCTCTGAAGATTCTGGCATGCATCAAATCATTCTTGGCAGCTTTACTGATAAATATTTTTATAGCAGAAATAAATAAGGTGGTGTTTATTGTGTGTAAAGATAGTTTTAACGTGCTATCTTTTGCAGGAAGACTGAGAAATAATTTTTTAGGGAAGTGTTTTGGTGTGGCATTTTTTTCCTCATTGTTTTCAATTGGAATTAGTCTGGACCAGATAAAATGATAAGCTAAATATAGAAATTTTATAAAACTTCAATATTTCATACTTCAACAAAATGCCAATTCTAACATGCAGTGGTTTTGTGTTTAAATATATGTGTGTCTATTTGTGTAAATATGGGGTTCAAGTAGTTCACTAGTGTAACAAATAAAGTTTTGTATTTATGAGTAAAGGAGTTTTATTGGCTAATACACTCTGGTGACTAATTTTAAAAACTTTTTTTAAATCTAGAGGGTTTTTTTCAGTCAGAAATAGTGGTACGCAGTAAGTCTATTTAAAGATTAATTTTTAAAACACTGTATTTCTTTAGTCTAAATTTGGCATTCTGGGCTTTAGCTTCTTGACAGTTTAGTAGGTAACCACACTTAGTAGTGTTACTGTTACCTTAAAAACTATTTCTTAGCATGTAGTCCAATCTTAATTTTTCTTGCATGCTGATGCTCAAGTATTGACAGCCTGCAACTTTATGGACAGAAAAAAAAAAGGAAAGTACCTAAGTCTGCCTTCCCCCTCCCCCCACCTCCCCCTTACATGCTTCTGTTGGTACTATTAACTAGCACTGTTTGTAGCTGGATTCTGAATACTAAATTGTGGGAGCACATATTGTGGTATCTCAGTAGTCTTCCAGTATAACAGATACAAGTAACACACGACTTAGTTCTAGCTAAGTAGTTGTGAAGTATTTTACAATTTTTTGTTAGATTTTAAATTTTATTAAATTCTTTATGTCTTCATTTTCAAATTAACCAAAACATAGTAATGGTAGAGGAAAAAAAGCACATGGCAATTTTGTATTCAAAGTGTGGTGATTGAACACAAATTGCTTATTGATTAGCGTTTTGATTTTAGGTAACCAGTCATAGTTAAGCTGTCAGAGTTAGTGAAGGCAGAGCAAAGGTCTGGGTTCAGTAGGCAGCTGATATTCTGATCAACTCCATACATAGACAGGACTTCCTTAAAAACATTAAAGGTATTAATATCAAACAATGTATCAATAATTCTGTCTTAAAGATTAGATAAAGGATTTATCTGTCTTTGGGAGGAACAGTAGAAGGGAAGGTGAAGGGCATGGCAGTTCGTTTTGCTATTTCCCTTCTTAGATCATCTCTCCCAGTTTTCATCTTTTTGCCTACACTGCTTTTGTGAATGGAATGAAGAGGAAGAGAGACCTGGAAAAATAGTGTTTTAGGGTTCCAGTGGTTTTCAAGGAAAAAAAAAGTTTCCTGAGTGAATGATGAATATTTCCATTTGTTAGCAGTTGGTAAAATAGCTCTCCTTTCATTAAGGTCACTCATGAGTAATTCCTAGCAGACCTATACTAAGGGGAAGCTAAAATATAGTTTAATTTAAAATTTGAAAATTATCTTAAACAGTATACATCTGAATTTTGCTTCTATTCTAGACTTCACAGTTTTTAGGCTATTGTGATATTTTATGCATTCTGTACCTAAATTTAGGGTACCATTGCCATGTTTTGTTTCATTATTTCTTTAATTCTTCCATGTTTCACAAAAGCACTGCTTTTAAGCAATTGTTAGAATGCTGCACGTACTGATACTAAGCAGTTGTCTCAGTAGTTAGAAGAATGTAAATTTTTTGTATATAGAATTAGATCTTCATTTGTGTAGTGTTTTTATTATTACATGTAAATTTTAGAATTTGAAAAATGCAAGTTGTGAAAGGTCACAGAAATGTTGCTTGTGTTTTTCAGACTTGGTCAACATTTTCATTTTCATAAGTTTCAGTTATACAGTTCTGTCTTTTCGTACAAGCTACGAGTAGCATTTGTAAATCACAATGAATTGAAGCCTTCCTTTTCCTTCTTGTTGTGGACAAGTGGCTTTGTCCCTTTATTGTATGTTTCTCAAGCTCACTCCAGAGAAAGTTTTCAATTTTCCCAAGATCTTACAAGAGAGAAGCACTGTGACAATCAGGATAGATATTGATCTGCTTTGTCACAACAGTGTTAGAAGGGGTGATGTGAACTCCATTCTGCAGAGGTAAATAAGAGGCACAGAGTTTGGGAAATGCATTTTCTTCTTGATGTTCTATTTGAGAAAAATAAAAATTTGTGGGTTTTTTCTGAAATATTTGGAAAATAGGTCTTTGAAAACAGAACATCCACTGCAGTCTCTTAAGTTTGCTGTTTGTGTAAATCTCAAATTAGGCATGAAAAAGTGAAGAAAACAAATTGTTTCCTGTGAAAACTTCTAGTTCACATTACATACCAGTTACTCAGAATTAAGAACTTTTTATCAGAGAAGAGAAAAGAAGCAAAATATTTAATTTCTTTAATTGATACCCATTTTTCCTTCAGCTGTGTATTTCATTTTCTGTACATCTTCCAGATTCTGGAGAAGTCTTACTCCTGCTCTTCCTAATTCTTTTTTTTCTGGATGGCTTTGCAAAATTTGCAACAGTTTTCTTTTAAATTCCTAGAGTCTAAATAAACTACTTGAGCAAAACCACAGATTCTGTTGCATGATAGCATGATAAACTTCACATGATTCATCACCCAAGTGAAGAGGCTTTTGATCAAATCTACAGTTCTTTGTTCCTGGTTTAACAAAGTTATTGAAAGTTATGTGTACAGAACACCAACTGTCAATGGGTTTCAGTGGGCATGGCCCCTTCTCTTTGTTTTATCCACCCTTGAACCGTTCAACTGCTTTCAAACATCCCTTCTATTTCTTCCTGTTCCTGATTTTTGATTTTTTTTTTTAAATGAGGCTTCTCATTTGCGTTGGCCTCCCCAATTCCACGTTCTGTGTCAAAACTTCAGGTTATGGAGAAAGGCCCAATAAATCCCTGTAGTTGTAAGCTGAATCGTGTTCACGTAGTTCTGTGCAAGATTATTAGCATGAGGGGTTTTAAGTAGGTTTAAACAAATTCAGGGAGAATGGAATTTCCAGAAATACTGGCTAGAAGTTCTAAATTCTAGAAATGTAGACATTTTAATCAAGTGATAATTTAGTGTGAATATGCAGAACTGATTTTCTTTCCCGATGCCCAAACCGAGCTTCCAGAATGTGTGACTTGGGGTGGATTTTCACACAAATTGACAAAAAACCACTTCTGACATAAATGAGAAAAGCATTATGGCTTTCTCGTGGACATTTTATATGTGATTTTGTTTTATGTCATAATCATAAGTGGATGTTCTGGTGAAATTCATCTTTCCTACATAGAAGAATTATTGTGAAGGTGCTCATCTTAAAAAGATTCATCCTAAAAAGTTATTTTTGGCAACACTGTAGGCAACTTAAAGCTGATCTTTTAATGAGAAATGTCAGACAACAAAGGAATTCACCCACCAAAACTCTCTGAGTTTTATTCTCTGAGTGGTAAAGGCTCTTTTTTGCAGGTAAGACTCATTTCCTACAGAAAGTCTTTGGAATTGTACCTTCTTATGGAAATTGCTGAAATAGAACAAACATTTTGTTTTAAAACCCTTGAATGGTTAAATATTGTTTTGGATTAAATGAAAATTCCTAATTCCTTGTTGAAAGTTGCTGCTTTGTTCTGCTGAAGTATCTTGCTTTGTGAAAGAGATGTGTTAAAAGCATTAATGAATTAACATGGAGGTAGCTAGTGTTACACGCGTTTACTACGTGACCTTTACGTTTGTAAAGGGTTACCAAATTAGTAACGTAATAACTGATTTTTAGCATGTGAACAATGGCTTATAACCAAATCTAATATGATCTACTGATGTCCTTAGCAAGCATTAAGGTGTGTAATAACCACGTGTGTGAAATGTTTATAGCACACTTTGTGGGGTTGAAATTTTTTTAAACTACTTATAAAGTTACTTTTTAGTTTTAAATCATGATGCCCACAACAGTTTGACCTAATTATTTCACCTCGCTAAATAATTCTCTTGCTCATGTATTTTCTCCAGGATCATATTGTTTCTTCCTGTGACAATTGGAAAAAAAAAAATTGAGAACAGAGAGACCTCTCAGAGTAACTGAAAGGGTTTTTCTTAAAACTCACAAAGCCTGAAGTAGCAGCTGACTGTGCAGCAGGAAGACTAAGACAGAACAAGAGAGTAGAGGAAACAAAAGTCAGGAACAAGAAGAAGTAGGACTTTTGTAGTACAGAAGGAAAGGGAAGCTGTGGTATTTTCAAATGTGGCAATCCAACATGACAGTATACCCATTCACTTTCCGTGGATGAGAATTTCTGCAAATAAAATCTTGCAGAGTTTGGACCAGATTCAGCTTTTAGTGGTAAGGGTCCTCAGGTGGGTGGCTCCTGCTACTTTTGGGTGCTAATAAGCGAAGCTGTACCTGTGACTTCTGAGTAAAAAAATCAGCCATAATTGTCAGCAGATTTACAAGTGATGGTTTGATGCAAGTTTCTGCAGACAGCAGAACTCTCCCTTGTCTAAACAGGAACACACTCTTCTGACATGGTTTTACAAAGTAGCAGATTACTTATATAAGTTTCTTTGTGCTAGGCAAGGGAGAAGTACCTGATGTTGTGTATGCCATTCAAAACTAATTGAAAATTGATTGTAGTAAATTTTACAGGTTTTTTGAAAGGCTTCACTTTGTATAGAAACTGGAAAGTTTTCATGCTGTTTCACTTGCACAGTAGCCTTATTTGATATAAACTTGAACTGGTGAATGTCTCAAAATACAGCTCAGTCCTTGGCTCCACTAGACATGTAGAGCAAGGGGAATTAATTTAAAAGAACAGATACAGTGAAAATCACCTTTTTTATGAATACAGGTGTGCATAGATGCAAAAGGCAACCACATGAGATGCTTTGTTTTTCATACAACCTACAATTTTGTTTACCTTTTCACACGTAACCTTTATAATTGTGTAGAAATAGACTAAAAAACTCCTGTATTTCTCCTTTCTGTGTTACTCTTTCTAGTTGGTGAGGTTCCAGTTTATAGTGAAGATTGACTCCTTGAGGTCATGACCTTGTAGTTAGTGCTATTAAATATAAGTCTGCTTCGCTGCAGTTTTTCAGTTCTTTTTGTATGATGAGCTTATCTCCTCTGGGTTGATGATATCTTGAAAATATTATTATTGTTTCTACTTTAATAACCGACATTACTCATTTCAAGTATCTCAAGTGATCTCAACAAAACTGATTTCAAGATTTGCCCTTAAGAAACTGCATTATTCACTTTTCTTTAGCAGATTCTGTTGAGCACTAGCAGTTCTTTCCCATTTTGCCATTTTCTTTCTTACCTCAATTGCACTGGTTATTTTTTTTGTCCCCATTTACGTGGTTACTTTGCCTGTAGCACCATGTGAAACACTCTATGGAAGTCCTCATTAGATCAGCATATCCTAATCTTTCAAGAACCAGGAATCATCTTTTCCAGGGTATTGCGTCAGTAATGCATAATGCTACATTATTTCTGCACTGTATTTTGTAAGGGAAGAAACCCTTGACTTTCAGTCACAAAAACTAGAAACAGTGTTTGTCATCTATAGTTTCATATCCTGCTTCAGTTACTGCAGTTCTTTCATTTTTATGTTGCTGATCAGATGCATTCAGTACTGACACTGTTAGTTGGACTAGCTTTAGTGGTTCCAATGACTGCCTTACTGACTCTGGCTCCTTTAAATTACGATGTTGCCATGCACCTCATCAGTTACTGAGTTGGACAGATGATATTGCTTTCTCTTACTATTTATCTGTCTTCTCTGTTTACCCTTGTTCACCTGATTTTCTTCTGTGAATGTGAAGACCAATTATGGAGGCTACGTTATTTTCTCCTGACTTCTTCTGGTGTTTTATTAATTTTTTTATCAGTCTTGCTAGACTTTTTTCTAGACATTTGTTGTCCACGGTGTTCATGCTGACCTTCTTACAGTTTCCCTGAATATACATAAGTGGCTGAACATCCTGGTTCTTTCGTTGTAGCAACATTTTCTTAAGATGCTTGTCAGTTTTTATTACCTTGTGCAAAAAAAGGGAGAATTCTGTTGTGAATCAGGCAGGCTTTTATCTCAAGACATTTTTCCTATCTGGAGCAATCTTTACTAAATTTGCCATGTGCTAATCAGTTTAGCTCTCATGATGTAAAAGGAGAGTGCTTTTCTTGCTCCTATGAATATGGTTTTCAATTTCTGCATAAAGGTTTCCTTTTGGTTAATTGGCTGTTCACACTTTACTTGTGCATCTTATAAGTGATTTCTGAATTATTTTAATTAAATCTAAATGTGCAGCAGTAATTTGAATGCATAACACCTACCTGACAACACAACTGCTTACGGCCTCTTCTTATCTAAGAGGAAGAATTTTTTATTCTGGTTGTTTTAAAGAATTTTAACCTAAGTATTCAGGCACTTTATACATGATACAGTTAGTTATTATTTTCCTCATATCCTGTATGCCTTTAAGCCCCTTAGGCAATAAAAGATGGAAGTATGCTCAGTGTGGTTCTGTTACTATTTTAATATATTATCATATGAAGTAATATATTTAATTAATTCTGAATTTATTATTAAATTGAGGTTTTTTTCCTACATGGGATGATTCAGTATTTGCAACTGGAAAAGATTAGTTTGTTTATAAAATTTAATCTGAAATGGAATTGCTTGCATATAATTGATCTGAAGAGTTGCTTCTAATTAAAACGTAATTTTGGACTGGGATGTTTTTTGCTCTGCTTCTGCCCTTCCTTCCTCTGAGTGGAGCTTGATGTTACAAATGGTCTTTGTCTTGCTACTGTCTGCTGTTTCCTGCCTGTTCAGTTGCATATATGCAGCCTTTGGTAATTTTGCAGATGATCAAATAGCAAATATTTTTAAATTAGGGTTTCTAACTTAATGACACTTTAGGAAAAGGTTTGCCTGGTATCTCACTGACTGTACAGAAGTCTTCAACTCATGTTTAGAAGTAGATGCACAGCCTGAGAAAGCCTGTAGTTCTATTTCCCTTACAAGACGGTGTCTGAGACAGCTTGGGATTCTATGAGTGATTATGTCCTTGATAAAGTCCCAGGATGGACAGCATTTGCTACCTAACTATTCTCAATCCCATTAGGAAGAAGGTGACAGAGTGGATTGTTGTGTGCCACAATTTGTCATGCATGTTAGTCATGCTGTAATAGTATAAAGTTAGGACTTGGGTAGTTCACATGAGTAATTGGTAATTAATTAGTAATTAAAAGCATATTGCAACTAATAGGTTAAACTTTTTCTTTAAATCCTGCTGGATGCAAAGTGGTGTCACACTGCAAAGGTCACCTCCTTGTCTTCTCTGGGAGCTGTTTTTCATTGTGAGTGTTTCTGGCCTGGTTCAGGCCCGTGAGTAAATATTGATGAATGACCCCAGTTCCCCCCCAGCCCTTACGAACAACAATCCCCACTATACCATTTCATGTTCTGAAATGGAACATGACTGTCCTCTCTAAGGATAGTTCTCCAAACCTGTACATGAGGATCTTGGCCTGTAGTACCTCTCTTTTGTTGAAATACCTACTGGAGTTCTGACACCTACAAGATTTTTGTCAGGAGGCACTATTTCCTGAGCACAAGAGAAATGGAATAGGAGTGTGACTTGAAATGTGCCAGTTAGATGTTACTTTAGTCACATTTTTCTTAAAAAGCACAATGATTCAGGGTGAGAGACAATATTTTATTTGTCATCAGGTTTAAACATTTCAGTGACACTTTTTTTCCCCCTCTTACCAATATATTCCTTGTCACTGATGATCAGTAACTGTAGGCAAAACCACTGTTTCAGAGAAATCCTTGACTCTCCTTTTGCTTGGTGGCCATAGTAAATGAAGCTACTGGGCAGTGGTGCTCCGACGTGTTTGACAGTGATTACTTGTGTTCTTTTCTATCTCCCATTTTGTCTCATTATGCTATAATACCACGAGACAGACTGTAAATCTTTGAGACAGTAGCTTCCTTATACAATATGTCTCTACTGTCTTTTACATTCTTGGTCCAGCCTGCGAAGTGTGTTTATTCAGATCCTTTCATGCTGTAGCATCCCCAGTACTCCCTCCTGCCTTGTATCTCTGTAGTGCTTTCATTTTGTGATTTGGGGTTTGCACTTGTGTTGATTTGTCTGGCAAGGAGTTCTTAGGTCAATGTTAGTTTTTCCTTGCTATGGGACACAGGCAACGTTGTACTGAACAGAGTGGTAGAAGCCCAAAGGTAACTTACCAGTGCTGAACTCTTGCACAGCAGGCCAATGAACCAGTTAAATTATGTCATTTTAATAGCTCAAGGGTATAATGAATGGGCTTGTAAATTCTACTGCTGACATCTTTTTTTTTCCACTTGCTTGTTTTTATGAATTGATGGTCATCTTGGGTGTAACTACTTTAATCCTATATTTCACAAGTGTTAGAACAGTTTGTTACTGGAATCAGTAACTATAATAGAAAGTGGATACATCAGCTTTTTGAGATGCATTCAGCAGCAGGACTGATGAGCAGATTTTTATCTAAAGCATCACATTGAACTAAATATGACTAAACATAAATCCCTGTCACTGAGTGCTCAGTCAGTTGTGCTGTCTGCAGATCATTCCCTACAGTAGTGTAATGGCTGTAAAAATAATGGATGTTTTGTTGATTATTTTTTTTTTTTGGTGGGGTTTTTGTTTGGGTTTTTAAAATACACTGATTGTTTTCATGGCAAAAGATGATGTTTGAAATATTAATTGTATTATATTATCATATTTCTGTTTGCCAAGATGGTAGCAAGGTAAAAGATGGTGTTCCTCATTGGAGCATTTGACTCTTTGTGCTTTACTGTCCTTGAATGGAGAAATAACATTAGTGATCATGAAAATAGTATGCTTGGCATATTATAAAAATCTGTATTGGAAGAATAGCTAAGTTATCACCTCTGTTTAGGAAAATGCAGGGTAAATTCAATTACTTTCTTCCCCTCCACTTTGCGAGCAAATATTGAGTATTCAGGAACTTGACAGGATATTCTGTTTAGTGATTATGATGATTATTATATTTTGAGCATGTATTAAGGGTGTACAAAAAGGGAATCTCAGCTGCAAAGTAAAGGGACATTAGACCCGAATTATATAATTTTCATTAGTTTTTGTAATTCTATATAATGCTGCTTGTATCTCTTCCTATTTCTGTGCTTTTTAGTTAATCTGAAAATAAAAATTATGAACACTTCACTAAAAATTTTTAGAACTCAGAATTTTTAATTTAATTTTTAATTTTGAATACAACTTTACCTTTCTATGTGGAAAAATTGCTTGAGTAGGTCAAGTTTTCAAGGCTTTTGGATTCAATCCAAGTTCTTGCATGTTAACTGTAAAAGTTTATATAACACAGACAAGGTGACTAAATATTAACTAGAGTTTTGAAATGTTATTTTTCAAATTACATGGAAATGTTTCCAAATCTATATGCAGTTAGATATTGTTTTATATTTGTATTAAATGTCCTTATTTTTCTTAGAAGCCTTCTAAATAAGCTTAAAAAAATTCACCTTCTGACCAGTGAACTTCCAAACACCTATGAAAATAAAATGTGCCACAGTTGGTAATGTTGAGAAAAGACAAATGTATAAGGAGTTGATGTGTTCTCTGCACATTCCAAGAGCAACAATAACATAAGAAAACATTCCCCAATTTGTTCCAGTAAAGGAACACAAGAAATCCAGCTTAGTTTACAACTACCCAAAATTAACTAGAGAGATGAAAAGGAAAGTGGAATTCGAATAAAATTCCATTAAGACTTGGTGTGAGTAGCTATGCCTCATTATGGACATAGACAAATTTACCTGATTGTTCCATCCTACCTACATTTTATGTCTTCTTACTTGTTTTGGTTTATTTCATGTTTTTATTAAATCCAATATAAGGAAGAATTACTGAAATTTCTGGTTGTTCTAGTTCTGCATGCATCTGGGTTGTCAGTCATGTTATTGTTGGCAGCATTCCAGCACCAATCTGCAAAGGAAGTAACACTTGCTATTTACAATTTTTTTCTTTTGTACTGTGATAATTTTACTTTACCATGTGACCATTATTCCTCAGATTTCCTATATTTTGAAAGACTTTTTTTGAACTTCACTGAGAATGCAAATGGGATTGCATCCCAGCTGAAGCTGCGAGAAGTGAAGGACTGCCCAGCGAGCATTTAGAGCATGCTGTGTGTGATCATTCATGTGCGCCATCATGGCATGTTGGGCATGTCCCAAGCTAAACTTCAGAATAATTTTTTTTTGCAGTGGTTGGTTTTGCTGTTTTGAATTGAGATAGTGAAACAAGACAAACTTGTTTTCCTCGTGTTCTTAGTAACAACCTGTGCTTCAGGTGCTAGAACAGAGTGAGCGAGCCCTGTTTGAAACAGTGCTGGCATTTTACCCTGTATTTATTCAAAGCTGTGCTTCCATTGACTTCAGCTTTAGTTGGCAATGCTTAGCAATTCTGTCCAGCCAAATCCAGGTTTATGTCGGGCACAGAACAAAACACAGCAGTGACCCCTGTGAAGAAGTTTGCTTTGATAGGAAAGTTGTTTAAGCCGTGTTTTAGCTGTTCCCTAGACCTCATTCTTCTGATCAAAATACTACCTATAATGTCGCAGGCTCTGATGACTCCTGTGAGGCTCACTGGAGTTGTGGTATTCTGAAAACAGTTAATATTTCAGTGAGTTGAAGCCATCTTGTTGCTCAGCAGAGTTGGGTTGCGTTGTGCCACATACTGGTGCAGAAAGCTGAAAAATCTAGGGCGGCATGAAAATGTAGAACACTGAAATAAATTACTGAAACTGAGATAGTGTTCAGAATATAGGAAGCTTGGAAGCTTAGTAGAAAGTCAGTGAACTGAAATCTGTAGACCCAGGGAAATCTATCTTTGGGAGGATTTAGATACCTGAGGATTTGTTGCTTGCACAGTAAAAAATATGCAGATGAAGGGGATCTCTCAACTCCATATGTATTTTATGCTATAGATGTAGATTACCATGCCCACCAGGATTTAACACATGCAACAGCGTGTTTCATGGTTAAGGATTCCGAGTATGGATGATAGCTAGGCTTGGGCGACGTGTGTTAGATTGCTGACATGTGTTCTTCAGGGTAAAACTTGTCACTTTTTAACTGTACTTTAATAATTAATGGTCAAGTGTCTTTTCTGCCATAATCCTCTGCAGAGACAAAAGAAAATGATACAGCTTTAGGTTTTGGAGCAAGATGCATGTTCTCCATGTCTCTGCCATGGGATAGGTCAGTCGTTTCCTTTTTTAGTTCATTAGTTCAAATTATTTTGGGCTACCTTTTCAAGCTGAGAGAGTTAGCGAGGAAATCAGGCTGTATTAAGATCCGCTTCTCACCTGTTATGGTCCTGGCTATAGATTTGGTCTTGACATTGTCATCCATGATGTAGTCATATGTTTTTTTCTCATTCGTTATCTTTCACTCTCAGCAGTAGACATGGTTTGTGTATCTACTGGGAGGGAACTGAAGTAGTGCTTGCTATGCCCTGCCCTTACATGCCCATGCTGTGAGTCTGAAGGGGGTGGAACAAAGGCTACCACCTTACAGGGTACAACAAATGGGAAAAAGTTCTTTTTATTTCAAATGTTACAAATGTGTCAGTACTTCAGATACTGCTAAGTAATATTTGTTTCATAATTAAGATAACTGTCAGAGTTACTTTTCCACTCTTGGAATTTGCTGACACACTTATTACAACTGAGCCATCTCCTGGAATAAGCAACACGGGCACCCATCCTAGAGATAAACAGACCTCTTCAAAGCACTGTTTTGATTCATTCCTAGAGCTTGTTTATTATGTGTATTGGATGGAGACTGGAGACCTCTGAATAATTATCATGGGTGTGTAATTAAAGACTAGCATAGTACATATGCACAAAAGTGTAAGATTCAGATAAAATGCACATTGTTGTATTTTCTCATTTTATTTTGGTGTATTGATTCTGAAGTTATTTTTGGCAGTTGCTCTTTGGTTTTGATTTTTGTTAAATTAAAAGATTATAGACACTGTATTATGTGACATTTTTAATCAGCCTTACAAGTAAGATATTTAGAGGTAGAAAGTTGAGACCCAACTCCAACTAAAGGTCCCTTTCACTTTGTGATCCTTCAAAAATCTGATCCTGATATGCATTTGTAATTTTTCACTATGCTTAACATGTGCACTTTGAGGAAGTCTATGGCATGGACGAATGTATCGATAACAGCCATGAAGGGCTGGGATTTAAAGTTTTGGGACCCATCTCTTCTCTAAGAGCTCTTATTACTGAACTGTTTTTCTTTCTTTCAAGACTAGAGAATTCTAAGAACTGAAATATGCTGCCATATATGCCAGTAGCTAACAAGGACAGAGCTGCTGTCTGCACACAGCAGAAGTACAATCCAATGTGGACAGGCTGGACTTAATCTTTTGCTGACTTAATGATTACTCTGTAGCCAAAGGCAGTGCCTGGTAACTGGAGATTTCTCTTTTATCCATAATGCAGTTTATCTAAGTAGGTCTTAGGAGCTTTGTCTTCTTTAGGAAGATAGCCCAGCAAATTTTCCAGACCTGCCAGATTTTCAAATTTCTTTTCCAAGTTGCTTATTATGCTTTATCACTCTGTATTTTGTATGTATTTTGATTTTAGTTCACGGTCCTAGTCCCAGAACTTTCTTGCAAACTTCTCATGCCCTGCTGAGGACCTTTATGAATTGTTTATGTTGTTGGGATTGTTTGGCAATAGATTAGTGACCTATGGAAACAATGCAAAAGGCAAATCCAGGAGATGGAACAGTATCAGCTCACAAAACCAGGAGAACCTGTTCATGCTGAGAAATGAGGAAACATAAGTGTGTGTGTGTGCAGAAGCACCAGTCATCTTGGAAGAAATTGCTGAATTTAGAAAACAGTTTTCAAATCTGCTGAGTACAAATGAATTACTACTGAGATGAAAACTACTGAGAAAAATGGTAATAGCCCTTTTATTTAGGAGCTGGAATGTTAGCCCTTACTTGTGTTTTATCACCCACACTGCAAAGTCTGCAGTCAGCATGCGTTATACTTATGCACTGCCACAACATACTAGTAAAATCTGTTGTGTCTAAAATTTCCTTTACTGGATTTATCTTGCTCAAGTACTATAATGGGAAGTGTTATAATTGCCTGGTAAAGAGTTTTGATTAAATCGATCTTCCTGTGTCTAATGTAGGTCTGTTTTAAACTTGAAAAGATATTGTGGATTCGTATGCCCCTTAAAAGGTTATGAAGATGCAGCATTCTAACAAGCCTCCCCTGCATAACCTTGCCACGATGCTACGATTTCTTTCTCCCTTTTTCCACTTGCGTCCATGTGCACAGCTCCTTGGCAGGTTACCGAACAAAGTAGGACCTCCCAGGGATTTGCTGCTATAGTAGCATAGTTAAAATATAACATACATATGTTAATAAAGGACAATTAAATGCAATTTGTAGGCTGTGTCCTCTTCTGAACTCACGCCTTCCAACCTCTAAGACTGCAATCTCAGGAATGTTTAAAGTTGGAATAAACTATTGTTGTGGCAAAAGCAGCAGTCCTGCCCTTTTGCTCTCCTGCCAATGTTGGTTTTGCCAGCTCAGCTCTGCTATGGCTGTATACTAAACTAGATCAGGGCACACATCTGACTGAAAAATACTTCCTTACCCCTATAAGGTATAAGCTGTATCTTTGTATTCATATATTCTCTTCAAAAAGATGTTATAGTTGGGTATTGAAGCATCTGACCTCTTTACTTACATGCAGTACATTTATCTAAAAGAGGCAAATAGAAAAAGACAACAAAAATTCTTGCTTTGAAGAAATTATATAGATTCTATTTAATCAATTTACTAATATATCACTAGAAAGGATTTTTTTTCACATTGAATTTAATGCTTTTTCTTTTCAATTTAGCCTTGCATTTTTTTTTTAAGGAAGTGCATATGAAATAAAACAAACTCTTCTCTCCTACTGCATATTACTAAGAAGTGGGTTGCTTTAACCAAAATAAAGTTTTCTTTTTGGAAAAAAAACCCACCTCAGTGAACCTCAGTGTTTTGGATGTTTTTGTTTGATTTGAGGTTCTTTTTCCCCCTAGGATCTATTTTAGGTTTCCTGGATGTACATTTTATATTCCAATGTATTGATCCAGTTGGATAGCTGAACAAGTGCTCTTTTAAATACAGTATACAAATGCTGGCATTCTAAGCAGCTGTAGAAGACATAAAAATCGTCAACAATGAGAATTGAAAATCAGTGAGTTCCCTTGAACTTCAGTACTTAGTATAGCTTCTAACAGAAATCATGTATTATTCTTTGAATATCGTGTTTGACTGCCAAAAATGCTCAATAGATGAGATTAATGTGTATAGAAAATAATGGTAGTCCACTTATAGAAAATACAATATTACCACAGTGGATAAGGGAAATTGGGTCTTCAGTTTAGAGTAGGCACTGTGGGAACATGAGATTTTTGACAGTAAGATTATCTGTATTTCAGAGTTTTCTGTAACAGCAAGCTTTTAATGATGTGTATTTATTTTAATTCCAGAACAGGAATATTAAAAGAAAGCTTAATTTGTACCAGTGAACTCAATTCTCTCCTTTCCTTTTATTTAAAGACAACCTAAGAGCAAGAGGGTTCGAGGGAAATAATATTTAATAAGACAAAACTTTTATTACCTTTTCTATGGAAACTTCTGCTTTTTCTCTGAGGATTTTAAATTTTAGTTTTTCAATCAAGAATGTCTTCTAGTAACCAGCATGTAAAAAACATTGTTCCAGGAATTGTGGGAGCATATTACAATGAAGGTTTCAGTTTGCAGAGTAGAATGTTGTACCACTTCTTATAATCTGTAGCATAATATAGTATACAACCCCCCCCCTTTTTTTTTTTTTAATGATAGTGGTGAGAATAGGAAAATGAATGTTTTTTTAGCAACAGGATGACTACGAGGGGCCATTCTGTTATGCTGTTATATGGTGTACAGTATTCTAGATACATGGGCATTGGTAGATTTGTCCCCTTCATAGGATTGTTCCTGAACTTTGAAACTGGTTGTTCTAGGTGACCTGCTAAAGACTGATTCTGGTTTTTGTTTTTCTTTTCTTTTTCCCTTTTACTTACCAAAAGCAGAAGCAGAACTACAGTGAATTAAAAATGGGAGATTCAAACAATGCAAACCAACCCTTGCTCAGGTTTTTGAGTGCCCTACGGTGAAAGTGTTATCCTAGCTTGACTTTATTTTTTCTTGCACCTAGTGTACTTTCCTTAAAGCTGTCGGATGAATGTTAGACATTTGAAGAATTAATTGGTACTTTCTGGAACAAAGGTGCCTGCTGGTGTCTTGAGCCTTGCTTGCTTCTGCTCTGATATTAAGGTAGCTCAGTGACAGAAGGCAGATGTTGAAGTTGTAAACCAAAAATCTCTGAAACAATTTCACTTCTCCAGTGTAAGCATTAATATTGCTTTATTTCTAAGTTCTTATTTAAATGATGATGTTTAGAATTAGCTATTGCTTGTATGTATATTTTTAGAAATATTTAAAAGCCTCTTTGCATAGCTCTACTGGTAAAAACAGCAGATGCAAAATGAAGGGTATAATTTTAAACAACTATAGACATATTTATACATTTTTAATTTTTTCCTTATGAAAAATTCTATCAAGCAGAAATCTAGAATTGGATGCTGGAATTTATATAACAAGAAATGAGCCTATGTTAGAAAATTAAGTTTTTCAATAACACTTGTTGTTTTCTTCTTTTTTTTTTTTTTTTCTTCTAGGACCGGAATAGGCCCTATGACACTTTTAACTTGCACTCTTTGGAAAATTCCTTAATGGATATGATAAGGACTGATCATGAGCCTCTGAAAGGTAAACACTACCCTCCCAGTGGCCCACCAATGAGTTTCGCTGATATAATGTGGAGGAATCATTTTACAGGTTAGGAATATTCATATGTCCATGCTTGCTTGGTGTTTAAACAAAAATCAGCTTTTCAGTATTTCTATAAACTTACTGTTAATGAATGAGTTTCCAGTTATGTGAAATTTCTGTTTTCCCATCTTAAGATAAACGTCTCTACTAGGAAGATAAGGTGAAATGTGTATACATTTATTGTGAGTGTACAATCATAGTATTATCTAACTAGTATATCTGAAACATGGGATTTTGTATCAGCAAATTGTAGCACGAGATCTCTTGCTGCAGTCACTTCAAAAACTGTTTCATGCAACTGGAGTCCAATTGTTGTGTTCAACATCTTTTTCAAAGGTTAAACTTCACTTATGTGTGAATTATCAGCTAGGATACGGTGGTCCCAAACCAACCACTGTATCAAGGTTACTCTCTGTAGTTACTTCAGGTTTCTTTTAAACAAATTTATCTTTATTTGGATTTCAAATTGTTAGGGGGAGCCAAAAGATATTAGATGTTGTTAAGTGCTGGGAAAGTTTAGATTATTTATGCTGCTAAACTGTGTTTGTTCTACCAGGTGTTGTGCTGGAGAGGAAACCATTTCTAATGCTTTGCTGGTAGTGTATAGGTGTGGCAGCATTTAATTGAATTCCTGATCAACCTGCACCCTCCTTTGTCTTAATCTTTATCTGAAATTTGAAACTGCTTGGAACATCACCCTTCTTGGCTTATGTGCCCCCTTGTATCCCAGCAGATACTTGGAACAAAAAATAATTCTCTCAGGATGGAACAAGAGCTCCAGATTAGAATGTGGTTGAGAGGATTAACCATAAAAGGTTCTGATGGGAAGAGCAAATTGAAATGCTTCTGGGATATTTTCTTCTTGTTCTGTGGTCTGAGTTCATCGTGCTCTGTTTGGTTCAGAGGAGGTAGTGGAGGAGCGCTAGGTGAGAAAGGGAGAGTCTATCCTCTTGTTTGTAGTAGCTCAAGCTTCATACCCTTGTCTCAATTTGAGGTATGGTCAGACTTTGTCCTGTAGGCCGTGGAAATTGAGTTTATTTCAAAGTCACCAAAGCACTTATTTTAAAGCATGATCCACTTGGCCTTGAGAGGGCATGTGATATAGTGACTTTTTTGGGGAGGGATTTCTTTTTATTTCAAGCATGGAACAGAGCAAGTCTGACAGATTGTTAGTGCAGCAGAAACTATCTGATCCTCACTCTTGCAATATTGAGTTACTTACATTTGAGTGAGTGCTGACGTAGTCTGATTGGCAGGCTGGCTTTGTGCTCTCCAGCAAGGAGAGCCAGGGCCACTCAGTCACTCAGTTCTTTTTGTGTATTTCTTGCTGTAAAAGAGATTTGAAATCTAGCTCTGAGGTTTCTGGACTTAAATTACCAGTATATCCATCTAAGTTGCATTTTATCATGAGCCCAGTCTTGGGAGAAGGTGTTCGGTCTCAGCTCTTGTTTTGTTTCTAAAACAGATTTTGTTTTCTCAGCCTTTCCTGCCAGATAGGGGAACCCTTCTGTATGTTCCTGTCTTGCTGTCCTCATAGTCTGAGAACTGTGTAACTTTACAAATAATTTGCCATTTTTGTGCTTTGAGATTTAAGGAATGTAAATTAATTGAAAAGGAATTCTCATTTTCGTTTATCCCAAGACACTTCGGCAGACTTCCCTACCTGCTTTCTCTGCCATCAAGACCAGCTTCAACATTTTTCTTTTCTTTCAGTAAATACTCATAAATACTTTCCTTCTTTCAAAAGGAGGGGAAAAAAGGGGAAAAAAGAGGAAAAAAAGTAAAGAGTAAAGGAATTGTTAAGCTTCGCCTGGTTAATGACAAATTACAGTGTATGGCCCAAGATATCTGGCTGTTCCCCATGTCAGTCATAACAAGGCCTCTAGAACAGAAATGTGCAGTATCTCCTAAGATGTTTTTCCTAAATGGTCTTATTTATTTTCTGAGTGGTCAATAAAATATATTATACACTACAAAAATATGAGGGACAGCTTTGCTTTAATGAGGAAAGGTTATATTTGCAGTATTTTATAACCTTTTTAATTTACATTCTGCTTTGACCTAAAGCTGTAGGGCAAAAGTGAATTGTCAGAATAGCTGTGGGTAGATGCCACTTATCACTGACCAGAACATTTCTTTCCTACATAAAAGTGTCTCCTGTCTGTGGTGTAATATGTCGCTGTTGCAATATGTTTATCCGTGTTAAACTATTGCATTACAACACAAACAGAGGCATTCTGGTCTATAAAAAATATTTTGATCGGTAGTAACTAGCAGCTGCCTTTGTTCTATTTTTAAATAATTAAATAAAATATTTCAGCTGTGTTAGATCATATGCTGTGCACATGTGCTACTGACAGGTCATGAAAGTAAGTATAAAACTGAGGAGAGAAATCATGTCTTTCAAAGTATTTCTTTTAGATTTACTGTTACACTAGATAGCAGTAATATTTGGGTTTTATTCTAAATCAGAACAGAAACAAACTTTGTTTGTTTTACAAATTTATTTACAAATCCCCACCTAACAAAAAAAATAATTTTTTTCAAAGTATTAGTGTGATACAACTTCAAATATAAGTAATTGGAGACAACACACGTACAAGGAGATTTCAAGAGTTGGCTCTATTATACCTAATTTTAACAGATATCATACTGTAGAAAGATACATAAAGCATGTGTTGATTGTGTCATAATATTTCAGTATAAATGTACAACAGTTCAGAGGCAGAAAGAGCATCTGTGGGGAAACTTTTTATCTTGGTTTTCAGTACTTAATGACACCCATTTATTTGTGTAATAAAAAACTGAAGTTGCTGGGTTACTACTTCATAACTATTGTAAAGATTCTATCAGGTCATGTGAAAACTAAGCAAAATTTAAGATTTCTTGTTTACAATTAAATTAACTACATTTTGACAGCCAAGTGTTTGAAGATTACATGCAACTTAGACAGTTTTGTAATAAATGCAGAACAGACCTTTAAGTTTCCGCTTGGATTTGCGTTAATTTCAATACGTGCCACCTGATTTTGTTCAGCTGTAAGTGTTCCTAAGCTTTTTGTAAGCAAAGCACTGTTTGCCACATGACCTAAGGAAAGTGAAGGTGAATGGATCGTATTTGTGTTTGCAGTCAGCAACTGAACACAAAGGTCATGCAAATAGAACAAATGTTGTCATCTCAGTCCTACAAATGGTGCTACCCTGTTAGAGCTTTTTGCAACATTTTCATCAGAAAAAAGCACAGTGTACCAGCATTTCCTAAAATCTTGATGCTCATCAGACCCCTTTCTGTAAATGCTCATGAAAAACAGAATGCAGACAGATGTGTTTGCACATGTATTTGTTTAAAATTAGGCCCCTCATGCTAATCCTTTTAAAGGAGAGTATGTTGCCTTTCCATTTAAAACTAAGCTTATTTAAGAAAATCCTCTTTAATATTTTTTCTCAGGACAGAATATGGTCATTAAATAGTTCATATTTCTTAAATAAGTGCCTTTTCCAACGATCCTGTAGTATGGTCATACTTCCTAATTTGCTGCTGGCAGCCACTATGTCCTTGTCTTTGACCTGCTGAATCTGTTTGGTCAGGAGTGGTGGGGTTTTTTTGTTTGCTTTGTTTAGTTTAAGAAGTGGTTACAGAGATAGCAAATTTTCCTTCTCTTTATTTCCATTTTTTCATTGTGCTGTTGAAGACTGACCTCACAAAGACTTAAAGCTGTTTTGCTTTTTTTTTTTTTTCATGCTTTGCTACTGCTTTGAGGGGTTTGTATATTTTAGTACAGATTGCTAATGGAAAAGTCTGCTTTGATATTGTTTTATTTTAGTCCCCCCAAACATGCCAGTGAAAAATATCAATATTACTCTTCTGAATACAGTTCTAGAACTTCATGTAGAATGATCTTACGTGTACAAATACTTGTCTACCACTTACAAGTAATGCCAAATTTAACTTTATGTTGAAGTCTTGCTTTCAAAGCACTATTATTTTGAAAATATAGCTGTTCTCAAGCTAAAAATGTTTGCCCTACTTAAATATAAGCAAGACCGTTGTGTTTTATTGGAGCAATGTAATTTACTTAAAAAGTCTGCATTTCATTGTAATGTATATGCTGTTTTATTTTATAGGTTGCTTTCATTACTGATAGGATATATATGCTTACTCAGTGATAGGAAGAAGTTTTATTACTGATATTCATAGCTGATAATTATACACTTCTCTTCACATTGCCACAATATGTTTTTGTGCAGTTAAAGTATATACGTGTGAACACAGTAATAGTTCTTCATATTTCCCTTCTGGCAAACAATAGTACTTTTGTTCTGCTCAGTATTTTAATTTTTTTAAAGATCTGTAAGTGTAGGTGTTTAAATTATGGGTGTGAACAAATGGCAGATATACATAAAAAACAGGGAGGAGAATAAAGTCAATAAACTTCTTCAGAGAGTTACCTTTTATTTTTGTAATTTTTTATGCAGACCCTTGCTTACAACATTTTTGGTGCTGAAATTGTCTTGGGCCTGTATATTGAGTTAGTGTAGCGTATTTTCAGATGTCTGTAATTTTGGGGGGAAAGGAGAGAGAATGGTCTAAGGTCTACTCACGTAAAAATTATTAAAATTCTTGTATATGCACACGTGCTTCATGTTTTGTGGCCATTTGTGAATCCTGGAGCACACACTCATGGCTGAGCTGGGGGTATGGGGAGGTGAAGGGTGTGTGTGGAGTCATAGCTTGTGCTGTAAACTGGACTCCCGAATACTTGTGAGTCAGATGAATAATCTTGTTTCACGTGTTTGGGGTAATGTTTTGGTCTTACTGTGATTTTTGCACTCTTCTCCGTCTAAACTTTACCCTCCCCCACTTGCTACCTATCCATCCAAATAAGTATTGCTGGTTTTTAGTGCCTTTTGTTGGCACCATCTTGGAAATCATGGAAAAGATAAGATTGATAAAGAATCATTTATTACTAAAGAAACAAGGCAGACCTAGTCCTGTTGCCAGTTTCATTTGACCTTGCCACAGGATTCTGTAGTCATAAATTGTAATTGATATCAACAGCGATCTTAAGAATGATGTGAGAGGAAGTTCTCATTCCATGGAAGTTCTCATTCCCAGAAAGTTCAGGACAGGTCAAAAGCAGGCCAGCTTTGCTATTTTCTAGCAAATCTTTATGCCAAATACTAATTGCTGAATTGGTATAAGGGGTCAATCTTAGTGCAAAGCATGAGGTATAATAGTGCAAGAAGTTTTATTCAATATATAAGCAATGAACATTGTTTCTTGGAATTTTGATTGTAACATGAAAATGATGAGAATAGGTAACTGTAACCTCTAAGTCCTTGTGAGTGATCATATCCAGGGGCTGATTACGGCTACGCAAGTTCAAAAAGCACTTAGGAAGAGAAAATGAATAAAAGAAGAAATGCAATGGTGGTAAAACTGTCTCAGATACTCATGTTTACTGTTTCTGGAACAATATTATTTCTCAAAACTGATCATGTAACTCGAAATTATCTAGACAATTAAAAAAAATTTTTTTGTGAAAGAATCAATGAAGATTCATATGTGGGAAGGGTATACTTCCTTAAGTTGTTAGAAAGATTTCAGAATTCATTCAAGATCATTACTCTCTTTTACAAAGAACAAGGTAAACTTAAATTCTGTTTAATATCTCATTTCCAGTATAATACAGAAGAGAAGATGCACAGACTTGATGTGCTCTAAAAAGGAATTGGGCTCTCTGCCATGACAAGTATGATATTGCACATGCAGCAGAGCACTCAGGCAGTCCAGCCAGAAAAGTCTCTCCAAATGTTGTTAGGGGAGAGAATTTAAGAAATTTAATGACATAAGATAAGCAACAGTGCAGCCTGGGCTGTACAAGAATCATTAAGCTTTCATTTATGCTCTGAAGTGTTTAAAGAGCAAGAAGTATACAACTAGATTTTTTTTTTCTTTCTAAACTAGGAATTGAAAAGACGTAAAAGAGTGATTATTGTTGCAGCGTAACTGCAGTACTCTTAAGTGTATGTTATAAAAGCACATAATTGAAAATATACTCAGTAAATAGTTATGAAACCAAGACAGGCAAACTGAAAATGGCAGATGTACACTGAATACAAGTACTGGGGATGATGTTACTGGAAGGGTTGCTATTTATGATTTCAGTGAACTGCTGGGATCCATAACTTCTGTGCCCTTAACTTCTTTACGTTTCTGTTTAATGTGCTTAATATTCTTGAGAAGTAAAACTTTTATCTAGAGGTTTTGTTTTAAAACTATAATTAGAATATGTGCTTATATAGATTTCGTAAAGGTTCAGGTAACATACATGTGTTTTTCCTAAAATTGATTGTTTTCCAATAGTCATTTATGTGTTTCACCTAAATAGGTCTTTGAAAGTACATATTCTTAATTACCCTTCACAGTTCTACATTGCACCTTTAAATTTAAAAAATTTATTTTCCTTTCTGTGCTCTCTTGTTGTTCCTTAGATAATTATGCAGTTTTGTAATCTGCAGATGGCCTCTTTTTTAATTGAATAATTTGCTTCGAGCAACAAAATATTAAAACATTATAGCCAATATGAAAGGCTGTATAATTATTCATAATGAATTAATTGTCTTATGATTGGTGTATTGCCAGTCTCTTTTGAATACTTTTAATACAGGTGTGTTTTGAAAGGATTCCATTAATCTGTTTCTGTAGAGTTGCACAAGGGACCTCTGAAGATGTACAGAATTATCCTGCATGCTGGCTTAGCTCAGTGTGAGAACATGTCCTTCTGCTTGTGCTGCTCTGTATTTTCTGCTCCTCTTAAAAGATAGCTGACAAGAACAGTTTAAAAATAGCAGGCCAAGGGCAGGTGACAAAATGTCACACAAGCAGCACCTGGTCCAGTGACAGCCTGGAGGGAGGAAAAAACCAAACCCAGATGTCACAGATAGGATTCTATTTCTGAAGCCGGTCAAACAGCACAATTTCTGGTTCAGCAAAGGAAAAGAGAAGGGCCCATCCAAGCATTATGCATTCAATTTTTACTCTATTTTTTTCATAGCAGTTTCTTTTTTTCTTTTTTTTTCTATTCCAAGTATTAAAGTACAAATTAGTGCAGATACCTTTTCTCTTTACAAGTAATACCTGTAACCTCACACTTGTTAATACACTGTTAAGGAAAAGGGAATTAATGTCCATCTGGAGAGATGTCTCAAGTATTTTAGCAAAGGTTATACTGACTGAAATAATAGCAGCTTTAATGTTTCTACAGTGCCAGATTCGTGTGAAAATATGTATAGGAGAATTATGTCTGTAATTAGGAAATGTGAAGTGGTTAATGAAGATCACCTCTTTAAGAAGCTTTACTCGAGTTGGAAAGTAAAAATGGAGATTCTATTTACCTTCTCTCCCCACTTCTTTCTGGAAGGTGCTTTTTGCTTCGTAGCCTTGTTGTGGTGGCATTTTGTTCTAAAAGAAGGAGAAAACTTCAGTGTGAAGAAAAGATTTATTTACTTTTCTTAACCTGCTTATGACTTAGTTTCAGAAGTGTATTGAAACTTCATGCTGCATCTCTTCAGAAAGAATATTCATTACAGCACAGCACTTTCAGTGACTGGAAATAGAAGGCTTTGACAATCAGTAGGAACTAAAAATGTTGGAGAGGATTGGCTTTAGTTCTGCTTTGCCAGAGTTTGTTTTTTAAAACTTGGATTTGCAGAAGTATAGGAGCATAACCATTATATTGGTATTTCAGTGTAGTGACTGGATCCTGAGCTCCCATATTTGAGTGTCCACGTGGTGAAGAAATGTAAAGTGACCTCTTCCTTAGCTCCCAAATTTAGCCACATACGTAGAGACAAGGAAAAGCCTATGAAATGGAATTACATTTTATACATAAAGTTACTTAGATTACTTAGTTGAAATAAATTTTTACATAGCTGTAATTATCCTTTTGTATCTTTTTCCAAGTAAGGACTAATACAAATTAAAGCTCGCAGGTTGTCTTGGTTTAATTTAAATTGCCCTATGAGAAAGTTTCTTCAGGATAAGGTTAAATGCTTCAGCTCAGTTAAATAGTATCCAATACTAATCTGAACAGCACTGCTGCTGTTGGCTCATTTCTTGCTTTAAGAGTAGGTTTCTCTGGACTAAGTCACCTTTGGGTCAAGAAAATCTATTTTTCAAAGTACTTATGAATGTACTGCTTGAGAACAAAATTCCCTCCAACTCAGTGTCTTATCTCAAATGGTAGGTGATGGAAGATTCTTAGGGAAGAATGCAAAACCAGGGTAAGAACTCTCTCTCCAACTCTCTGTTAACTTGAGAGCTTCTGGTGCTGCATGTAGTATGAAAAATAGTGATTTATTTTTACCAGTTAAATGGAGGTTTACAATGCTGTATTCGTTATTGGAAGCCAACTATAAATGGCATAACTGTTGCAAGGCTGAATTCAAGGCCTTGTTTTGAAAGGGTAAGAATAATGCTTTCTTAGTGCAAAGTAAAGGAATGTATTAAAAATAATTTTGCTGTTTATTTTGTGATTTTCAGTGTTTTAAGTACATGATACTGAAGGTACTGTGGTGTTAAATATTTTAAATGTGTATTCTTGAGAAGTTGTCTTCAATAGGTGGAAGATTCAGCTACCCTGACAGTTCATCCCCTTTAGAAATTTTTCGTACTAATGAATTTAATTCAGTTTTGAAATAAAACCATTGAAAATAACTTTTGCTTACATTGCAGGGCGTATGGGAATAAACTTCCATCATCCTGGAACAGACAATATTATGGCTCTTAATAGTAAGTATTTAATGTCTAGTGATTTATATTGCCATGTTGAATATTATTTCTTACATCTGTTGTGTGTGTTGCTGCACAGTCAGACATAAATACGTGTAATGTTTGCACAGAAGTTCATGTTCATTCTCTGAAAATGTTTTTCATAAATCAGTCACCTCTGATTCTTTATATTAGCTTTTTAATGGCTTTGTGTTTCACTGGAAGCTTCACAATGCCTGCTATAGATAATATTACAGAACAGTCTCTCTTTTGTGGGTGTGTATGTGTGTTAAAGCTGTAACTTTAATTTCTGATACCTTTCCAGACATATTTCTTCCTGTTGGGATGAGCTGTTACAAGTTTTGCATACAATTACATGGACTGATGGTGTTTGCTTTGTGGTTTCCATTATGTAGACAGGAATGGAGAGAACGTTTAGACATCTAAATAATGAGGGAAAACTGCTCTTCGCTGAGAGATTATTGCATTTTTTATGTCAGGAAATAAAAGTAAAATTAAAAGTCCAGTCATGAACATATGGATTCAAAAAACCTGGCAGAATGGATCTGGAAGATGGTTCCTATATGGGGAGGATGGGGGACAGGGTGTCAGGCACCACCAGCATAATGCTGAACTGAGCTGTGCGAATCAAAGCAGAGTGTTTGTCTGTCTAATCCTGAGAAATGCTGACTATTTTGAAGTGTCCATTTTTGTTTACAATGTTGTATTAGACATGTTAGGGTTATTTACGAACTTCTCTAAAATTTTTTGCCTTTGCACTGTCTGTGTGAGTTAGATTGAGTATAGCTGAAAACTGCAGGGTTTTTTTTTGTAGTACCAAGCAAAGAATAATTTACAGATGTGAAGAACTGAAAATTTGTCATAGACAAGATGTGAGGTGTTTAACATTTGGCTTTAAAGGCCAGCTTTTGGAACCTCTAAGACTTTGCTCATGCTCTTCTTAGTTTTACACTGTTAATGGTGAGGTGATACTTTGGGGAGTTTTTGTTGTCCTAGTTAGCATATAAGCCCCATTTTCTTATGGTACATGAAGTTATGGGAAATCAAGTAATTAACTAGGAAAAACGTTTTGTTTAATTATAGACTTCATTAAAAGAGGAAGCTGTTCACTCCTCTGTGTGTGTGTAAATAAGTTCTACACAGTACAGTTGTCAGGTGTTTGGCATGAATTCTGGTCTCAGAATGTATTTGTTGTTCTAAAGTGGGCATTTCAACAAGCTGACTGCAATAGAAAGGTATTTGTGAAGATGGGATATTATGGTTGAATTTTGAGTTACCTTTAAAAACTGGCAGTTGTAATGAAATATATAGTAGTATTTCTTACAAAGTCTAATAGTGATTTTTGAAAGATGGGGATGAAAAACTGAAAAGTCACACGATTTTGGGACAACTTGCTTTTATCTTAAATGAATGATGTGTTTTATTCTGATTTCTTTTTAATGAAAATAATGAAAAAACCTTTTTTCCTGTGTAATTTATTTTAAATTTTTACAGCAGCTATATAATCTAATAGTTTATAAAAACCGATGATCTTTTGAAGCTATAGTTCTAGTACATGGTTAAATATCAACATAGCTAGCTGAGGGACCAAAACTAAATATATTTACACATTTGTAGTATTTAAAATATTATGGGTTTATTGAAATATTGACTGTTTAAAGACTTAAATAAGCCTGGAATCATAAACATTCAATTTATGCAAAATGAAATTCAGCACAAATCAAAAGTCTGAATAAGTTCCCATATATTTTTCCTCTTCTGCAACTCTTCTCCATTTCTTTACTAGGCAAGGCCACACCATTTTTGGCCATCAATAAGAGCCCTAATCTAGAATTATTGTACTTTGAAACCTGTTAGGTTTTGCTTTTAGATCTTTGCAGAGCTAAGAATAAAAGCAAATATTCAAGTACATAAGCTTAAAAATTACTTTCTGTGATTGAAATCCTTTTTTGTATGCAGCTGAACTTGAAAAATTTAGAGCTAGGTAATTCCCATGTCATCCATTACCTTTGTCATGGGGAAATATAGCAAGGAAAATTAGTTCAAGAAGAAATATTCTTTTCTGTGCTGGAATGGTTATGATTTGGGTTAAAAAATATAAAATAAGTAAAATAAAAATTCCCAGAAGATACTTCATCACAGTATTTTTTTGAATAATTTTGAGAATTTATGTAATGTCTTTAAATCATAATACTTGTCATATCTATCTTTAATTTCAGTGAAACTAAACACTGTCTGCTGAGTCTGCAAATCCAACCTTCACATTCTATAGTCATTGCTTCATAAGCATTTTTCTCTTTTCTTGTGAAGACATAATAATAATCTTTAAGATTTATTACTCAAAGCTCAATTTCACACTGACAATGTAGGCAATCTTTTGAAGTTGGAAGACAACATATGCTCATGCCAACAGCAATGCAAAACTTCACATGTTGTAGGGAGAGGGGAAGTTTTCTGGGGGATGTTTGTCTCTATCTCCTTCTCATCCTGTGGCAGCATTTCCAACTGTACTTCAGTTGTTATTCCTGTTTACTCATTACAGCCTTTTGAAACTGGGGATTTTCCTGCCTGCTTGTCTTGAGCTGCTGTCTGTAAATGTTGGAGGGCATTGTTTGGTTTGAGGGAAGGAGTTGCTTAGCTGGCAGCATTGGGGGGAGCATGCTGTCACCATTCTGTTCATCATTGTGCAAGGCTAAATCATCACCATCTTAAAACACTGATTTTTGAAATAATTAAATTCATGGGATAAAAGAGATTACTTTTAAATGCATAATTATTATGAATCTCTTCATGTCATTAGTGGCATTATGCTTGTGTACATCCAGTTGCACATGTGTATAAACATATTTATATTGAAATATTCAGAGAGATCTGAGCATAATCCTAAAGAGCATCTAAACAAAAGGAAGATGCAAATATTAGATTGGAAGTATTTTTAAAGGGGAAATGGTATAGCTTTTGTCTGTGCTAGATCTAAATTAAAGTTCCCTAACTGAAATAGTGTTTTGAATCAATTAGTGACATTAGGTAATTCTTTAGTAGTATCATTCATACTGAGCTAAACAGAAGAATTTTTATAAACTTGCATCTACAGCACCTCATTAAAATAATTGATACTGTAATTTGTAGGGGAAATGTGGCATAAATTTAACTCAAAGGTGTCCTCCATCCCTTCTATTGCTAATATTCAGTACTGTTTGTAGCCATACATTTCTGCAGGCCTTGCTTCTCCTGAATAGCTGCTCCTTTCTAATTACCTGAGTAACTAGGAGTGACTGATCAGCATGAATACATAGTCACCTGTGTGGTAGGTGCTGAGCTGTCTTTAATGCTTCTTGGGAACTCCAGAAAGCCGCCATAACTTCAATGGGAGAGACGTGGCAGGTGAAAAAGGGAGATGGGAATAAATGAGGGTGTGTGGTCTCTATAAGGAAGTACTGAAGCACTGTGCTGGGATCCCAAACAATCTTCTGTAAAATAAATGTAGTCTAAAGGTAGTTAAATGAACAAATGAGGAAAAACTCCTTTGTGAAATGCTGGAATTTTGTTTTTCCTAAAGCTCCTCTGTTCAGTGACTTTGCAGTCCTGTTGGGCTTCAAATGTTCCATCTGCTTCCACTGTTCATTCTTGTCTCATACAAAAATGTGTCATCTGTGAGGTCTGGTACTATTTGCTCTCCATCTGACTGTCTTTTCTTCTTTTCATTAGTGTAATTTAGTTCTATTTATTCAGAGTAAAATAATTTGAAAAATACATTAAGGAAAGGATTTGGGGCACCTTTTTAGATGTCTGTGTTGAGATTTTGGTTTTGTTTTATTAATCCCATTTATGTGGGGAAGTCGTCGTGTCATGACAGGAAATGTAATGACAACAAAATTATCTCATTTTTTATTTTAATTTTTTGTTGTTTTTAAAATTGCCTTGTCTCCTTAAGAGCTATTGTATTTGGCTCTCTCTGTATTCTGATGTGTTGTTTCCAAACACATACAGTGTTTAGATATAAAAAAAGTTGCTGAAGTGGCATTTTAGATTCAAAATTTTTGCCAATGCTACAGTTACACCTTGAAATAAACTGCTCCAAACAGAAAGCTTGTTGAATTACTTTTGTCTTGCAAGATCTTGGGTTGGCAGTTTAATAGCTAATAAAAGCTTTATTTTTGTGGTGATAATAATCTGGGTAAATGTGTGACTAAATTCTAAGAGTCATCAATCTCTTCTAATAGTTTAGTTCTTGCTTTTAGGAATTTGCTGAACACTTTAGCCCAGTTGCCACGTTGGGTTACTAATGTGACACCAGCTTAACAGCATATATAGAATAACAGAAAGGAATAAAAAACACTGAGAGAAATTATAAGGTTTGCAAAATTAGACCTGATTTAGTTGTGAAGAGATCTGAGTTAATATAACTGGAGGGAAAAAATAACTGATGTGAAGTGTGGCATGGTAAAGGCAGCGGGGTTCAGAGGAGCCCCAGAGTGTGGGAACCGTCACTTCACACATCACCTTGGTAAGTTTTTCAGAACCAGCTGTACAAGCAGTTGGTGTTGATGCTGCCTTGGAGGCTGTGAGGTGGGTGTGCTGATACCTTAAAGTCCCTTCTGTACCGATTTCAATTTTTTAAAAGGGTGAAGGGGGAAGCAGGGGAGCAATAGTAAGTACATGCTTTTTCTTCTTTGTTCCTGTCAGTTTTTTATATTGGCATCTGCACTTCCAGAGATCTGATTTGGCTGTTACTGAAGGCAGTATCTCTTATCAGTGGCAGCTAAAGGCTTTTTCTAGCAGAGGAAAATTTCTTAAATCGTCTTCTTCTTAATCCAACTTGGTAGCTCTTTAATACCTTCTTGTTTGTTTATTTTCCCCACCACTTTTCCTGCCTCACAACCTCACCAATGTGCTTTCCTTTCATCTTCGTGATCCTCTCTGTTGTGGGTTAGTGCCATCTGTTTCCTCTGAATTTTAAGATTTGCCAGGCTACTCCACGAGCATTATATATGATGCTAGAAGAGATGAAGCAGCCTGGCTGTTAAAAATGTGAGTTTTATTGTTAACAGATTTTTTTAAACTAAAATAAAGAGATGAAAATAGATAAACCTTCACTCTTCCACAGTTGCTTGGCTGCTCATATGCCTCAGGAAGGGACACCTAAGCTGGTTTTGGGTATTGAATGCAATTCATGTGTTCGATCAAGTGTTTGAGGCTCAGTGTGTGGTACTTAACTGCATACAGCTTACATGTAGATTGTGTTTTTCTGAGGATGGGATTCAGTTGTATGTGTATGTGAGCATATGTTAGCAGGGAGATTGCTGTAACACCTGCACTGTTAGTATTGGAAAAGAATCAATGAAACGGGACTGTTGAGGTTCATGTAACCAAATTATTGTACTGCCCATCTGCACCTCCAGCTCACCTCTCTGTGGAAATTGAGAACCACCTTCTGAACCACTTGTAGATGAGTGTCCATCATCTTTGCAATTCTTCTATGTGGTCCCTCTGTGGAAAAACACATTGCATAATTATACTCGATTCTATCACCTTCCCTCAGTTCATGAATGCATTTTCACTGGTATTTTAATTCACTTATAAACTTCCAGTTCCCTAAGAACTTCAGAGACCCTCTGTTCAAAAGCAAAAGCTTGACATATTTTTCTTTCTGATCTTAGAAAATCATTGCATAACTTATAATGTCCTAAAGCAAGTATTGTTCTGAACTGCTGACTGCTTCGAGAATACAAATGAGTGTTCCAAGCTAGAACTAAGATTCTGGTACCTTATAAATCAAGGAAGTTCCCAGTCTTGTCAAATAAACTTTCCTTTAGCCAGTATAGCTCCAAAATTTCTAGTCTGGAAATGTTGATTTCTTTTTTTCATAGAAGTAATGCTATTTTAAGTCAATTTAAGATGTGTCTTTAAGATTTCCTTGAAGTGTGCATCTTTGATATTGTGGACACATAATTGCATGAACAAGGTAAATACCAGAAGTGAAGAAAGCATGTTCTTAAAAATCTCAAAATACTTTCTATTAAATCTTCCATAAAATATGATAATACAAATAAATGTTGTCACCTATTTCTAAATTTGAAATTACATTATCAGATTCATTTTTAGTTATGATATGGAAAGCGTGTAGATCTAGTCCTTTTGAGTTAATGTTTTATGGATTTGCAAATTTATTGTTTCCTATGACTGCTAATTATTTGATACAAATACAAGGTGCAATTTCAATCCCATATTATAATAAAACAATTTAAAAACCCCAGAAAAGCTCTTTTTAATCAGTTTCATGTAGCCCTGAGATGCGGTTAAAATCTGAGCAGTTCATTTGAGTGAGTTTTGATTTATTGCAACAATGGGCAATCTTAGCTGCAGGCTTTGGGGAATTCCAAAGCATTAACACTAAATTTACTTGATTGCATTGCAAGATTTGAGATGTGGGGAGTTTGTTCTGCGTGTTTGTTAAAAGCTTAAAGTTCTGTCCTTCATTATACAGTTTCATGTTCATAAAAATACACTCAGCTTCTGGGATGAGGTGAGTTAGTCGTTTCAGGAGAGTTATCAGCGGGTGAAAAAGAATCTGTTGTTCTTTTACATTTGAGGACATGCAATTTGGGACACAGCAGTTATGTAACTTTGTACCTGACAGTTGCAGAATGTTGCTAAGGATGGACAAACACCAACACAGGGATGATCCTGCTGCGAGCTGCACAATCCATCAGTGCACTTTTTACATGGGAAAATGTGCTCATCCTTTCTTAAAGCACCTGTGTTTTCCTTAATACTGTCATGATCTAGGAGGTACCTAGGAAAGAATCGCTTGTGTTGAATTTAGAAACATTTTGGGAGATGGTTTCTGTGTAAAAGGACATTTATATGTGCACCAAAACCAGTACATGGGGAGCAGATGCATTGGTGGGTGTACAATTTTAGGAGCTCCCAGTCTCTTTTTGTCTTCTGTTGGCATTGCCCAAGTGAGAAAGTAACTTCAGATACATAGCTCTGGTAATTTCATTGTTTGTAATAGTGCAGTAATCTTCTTATTTGCTCCCAAATGTCTTCATTCAAGAGTAATTTCTAAATTGTTTACTTTCTAAAATATTTACTCAAACTGGAGGCATGAAATTTTCCTGATGAACCATTCCTGCTATTTAATCTGTTGTGCTCTGAATTTTGACTTGTGAACAAGATGGGTATTTTTTAATTAACTTGTTTCAAATGACACATTCAAATTTCACATTCACATTCTGTGTAAGCAACATAATGAAATGTGCATTGATGTTCTGATGTTGTCATGCTGAATAACTCTCAGCCTATTGGAAAAAAAGTAACATTTTAATATGAATACCAGTTGAGACTGAGATAATTTGGAAATTGTGTGTATAATATACAAAATATAAACAACAGTGGTGAGACTTCACCTTCTTTGAGTATTTAAATGTGATGCCATGTTTTTAAATCAGCAAAAACTGACTTGCCTGTCTTCCTGTTTAAGTGAATTGCACCATTTTGCCCCTGGAATTTACAGGCAAATATACCTTCAGTGACTTTCGGTAACTTTTATAGACATAAAAATTGTGTGTGAATGCAAATATAGGATAAAAGTATTATTCTGCAGTGAAGTATTGCATATAAGTGTTTTAGTAGGATTTTAATATTTTCATATGGTTAATTAGTTAAATTGAAACATAATTGGAAAACGTTCTCCACAACTATTTAGTAAAATGCAGAATTAGTTATTTTAATTAGGATTACTGTTGATGATGTTTATTGCCTCTTAAAACCATAATCCTAAATTATTATTTTATAATACTGTCTGATATGCCAGATTTCTTAATACCTTTGCTATACAGAAAACTTGCACAGCAGGTATGTTGGGGTTTTTGGTTCAGTTTGGTTTTGGTTTTTTCCCCTGGCTGTATCATCTTCAACTTTTTTTTCTCATCTTGGGTTGTTTGAATTTCATCTTGCACTTTTAAAATGTCTTTTCCTTCTGTACGGTGGGAGGGGGAAAAGAGAAGAGGTAGAAGCTACATTTTCACTGCTTTTGGAGCTAAATCTAATGACAGCTGTACCGACAATTTTCTTCTGTGTTTACATGCAGCCAGGAGCTATGGGCGGAGAAGAGGTAAAAGTATTTACTAAATGTTTTGTTTGCTGAATAGTGGGAGAAATAAAAATTTAGTTTTCTTGTGATAAGATGATGTTACCAGTTTTAACATTATTTACTTGATCAGTTGCTTCATATAAATCAATCTCATATTCTTCCCTTGCAAAACAGCTCCCTTTTAACAGCGTCTTAAAGCAGTGATGATCCTGAGCTGATAACTTCAAGTGTGTTGCTATTATTAAGGAAACTGGAGGATGACTGAATGTAAAGATTCTCATGACGCATATTTGTGACTTGACATGCGTAGTGTTCCAAAAAAAGATTGGTTTTGGGTTTATGTTTGGTGTGTGTTTGTTTTGTAGAAGTGCAATGTTCAACTGCTGCATTGAACATTTGAAAATTACTTTTCTCCTTACATGTAACAACTTCCGCTGAATATTACACTTTATTACATTGAATTGCCTCAGGTAAAACATGTGTGAATATCAAAACCAGTAACTGTCCTCAACAGTGAATATTGATAATAATTTTGAAAAGATACAGTATGTGAGCACATTTTAACTGTATTTCATCATAGACAACCCTTACAACATAAAAACAAACTGAAAAATATTTTATAAATGTACAGCGCTGCATATCAGTTTATTCGGAGAGACGGATGAACAAGGACAATAGCGAGTCCAAGAGCTGGCTACTGAGCAAACCACTAATGCAGTTTACACTTATGTGCTGTGCTGTAGCTTACACAGACTGGTTGTTATTGAGAAAATAACAGTGGAAATAGCAGCTTTTAACAATTACGTTTAGACAGTGCCATCTGCGTGGGGTACTTTAGCATTAAACTTAGTTTTATCTTCCTTTCCATGAAGTTCTCTGGCAGCTGTGCAGGTGACATTGCTTCCTTTTCCAAATGTAGAATTTGCACCACATTTGTGAAGAACCTTGGACACAGATGTATCCATCACACAGGCCAGTAGTGTCTTCAGGGCTTGTAATTTGCATATGTGTATGTATTGAGGTGGTAGGCTGTGCGGGCTGTACTAACACAGTTTGTAATAAAGAATTTGAGCTGATTTTGTTCAAAGCTGACTCGTTTTAGTGTTTATTTGATAGCTAAAGCTGAAACAAAAGATTCAAGTTTTCTTCACAAACTGACCTTCCTGTTTTTCACCACCTCCAGAGCTCAGGCTACTGTTAACAGATGTTGAAAGCATCCTAATACTTAGACCTTTTCAGTGCTTTCATGGTACTGAAACAAATTGGGAAGTATGTGGAGTATACAGTAGGGTATACTCTCTGTGCATGTAAACACTGATTAATTTTACTTTAAGATTGTGGCAAGTGTGTCCAGATTGATCCGATGGCACTAAAGTAGGAAATGAGGTAGGAATCAGTAGGACACTATCAACTACTTGCAACTCATGTTTACTTGTAGAAGCAAAATACAGTCATGTGGAAGTAATTGTGATGAATATACTTTAGGCTGTTTTATACAAATTTTAGTGAAGACAAAACAGGGCAAACAAGTTCTGAATGTGCTGGCTTTTCAGATTTTTTTGCTCACTACCAAAGAGCATGCTTCACTCCACAAGACTCGTTCCCTGTGTGAAATGGAGGCTTTTCCATACAAACAAGTAGATTGTGTGTGTGTGTCTTGTCATTAATGTTAAGGATTTTGATTTGCCTCATTCGTATTAAAGTCGGTGATGTTCATGCTTTATCATTACCTTGACTTTTATAGTGTTGGTTTTGAGCTTTCTTAACCTTTAGAAGCATGAAATTCTACAACAGCCTGTTAAAAAATGTGTTGGTTATCAAATATTCTCATATATCCCTATTATTGTTTTTACCATTTGCATTGGAATAATATACAGAGTAACCAGAGGCAAGTCTCTGCAAGGACTCATTTCATGTTTGTTATACTTGGATATTTTAATTAGTGTTTGATTCTGTCACTGTGACGAAGCATCTTCAGTGAGGTTTTTCTCAGACATTTCTTGAGGCTTGCCATGAACTCTCAGTTCTCTACTTGATTCTCTGTTTCCTTTGAGAAA
Organism: Aleadryas rufinucha; assembly: GCA_013397815.1. Taxonomy (NCBI): domain Eukaryota; kingdom Metazoa; phylum Chordata; class Aves; order Passeriformes; genus Aleadryas; species Aleadryas rufinucha. Next base: position 99,159 of record VZTH01017408.1, on the reverse strand, counting down.
AGAGATGAGCATTTCTTCGTAGGTATCATGTTTAGAGCTGTTGAGTCATATTCTTGGTACCTTGTTTTTTAACTTTTACAACCAGTTTTTCAGGTACAGATGTAAGCACTGCTGTGGGAAATCAGCCCAAACCATTTTGCTACACTGACAACTCAGAGATGCCCAGGGAGGGGTACGGGAGTATGTAACCAAAAAAGTGCATTTAGTGATGCCTACCCCTAATGTTCTCCCAGAAATTTGCCCCAGAGAGTTTTTTGAGGTGATGTTTCAATATTTATTGCTTTAGATTGCATTTTTCTCCTGTTCCTATTCATTCCCTTTTCTGAGCCTACATAAATTTTTCAACATCCCAAAAAGCAAGGGTTTTCAGAGTCTGCCTTGCTTTTTTCAGCCTTGGCATGTACTGATTGTGTTCAATGCAGTTTATTTTTCCCTTAGTGGAGACGACCATGAACAGTCATTCCCTATTCCCTTGTCTGTAATCTTTCCACTATTTTAAATGTATACTTCTTACATTTAGCTCTATACTTAACTATAAACTTATAGAACATTGTTTGCATTTATTTAAGGTGAGTGCAGTGCTTGTAGACTGCCAGGCATCCAGCATGGTGCTTAGAGGTGATACCTTGCTTTCTGAGCTGCCGTGAATTTTTATTATTTCCTTCAGAATTCAGTCTCTTCTGCAGATCAGTATTTTTGTTGGACACCTTGTTATTAATTTGATATGTCATCTTCCACTAATGGCTCATGTCTGTTGTTTGTTTACTTTTTTGCAAGAAAGTAGGTTGATGGGCAGGAATTAGAAGATGATTTAGCTCTTCAGTAATGTCAGTCTCTTACAGATATTTTCAGATTTCCTGCTTTTCAATGAGTGTTCTGATTTGGTATTTTTACACAGTTGTACTATTCTTAATTATTTTTTCTCTCATGCAAATGTTCTCTTTTATGTTGAAATGCATATGTTTATATATGTGCATTACCTGTTTGTCCTTTAATGGAATATTCATCCAAAGTCTTTCCTGTTTTATGCTCAAAACCCACCATTTCTGACAACAAGCCTTTGAAAGGTAGCATCTTTACATCCTTCTCTGATTGTGGCATTTACCCTGTTTTTTATGTTGATGTGTAAAAGCACAGAAGGATTTTTGCTTCAGTGGATTTTTGTGTCTGTGATCTCTGTCAGTGTTTAACACGCAATATATTCTTTTTAATCAACGCTTTTCTAGTGCCTGATGTTGATTAAAAAAAAAAATCAGGCTGGTGGTGTGTGTCAGTGAGAGCATCTTTCCTGATTTTGTTAGCTTGTTTTCCATATACAGGATTACTGCTTCTTTTTATAATCTGTCCTTTATTTCTGGAGACAATTACTGATATTTTCAGTGTATACGTTTTTGTGACTGCTGTCCCTGTCTTGATTTTTCTCCTTGCTCCTGTTCTTTTTTTCCTTCACTTCCCTGTGCTGTTAATGTCAGTATGGTATTAATCCTTCGGTCTTGCTAAGTCAGTTTCATGTGATCCATTACCTTTGAATTTAATTCTGTGCACTTAGAAAAGTATAAATACATTTACATTTGTAATCAACCCGCTATAAACTGTTTGTATCAATTAATTAAATTCCATCCCTGGGAGCAGTCCTCCATGATACGAGCGGACAAGTAGCCTTTTCAGAATTGAGGTGTGGTTCCCATTTGTACATCCTCTATATTGCAGGATTTATTTTTCAGCTCAGGTATAGGGAATTGTTAAACTCTAAAGCTGGCATGTTCTACAGTTGCTTATTTGCAGTCTTTGAATATTTTTTATCTTCTTTGTTAATAAATCTGTTCTTAAGATAATGTGTGTATACTTTGGCAGTAATAGCAACAAGTTAATTGCATCAGATGGTTACAAATAAATTCTTTACTTTTCATTAGCAAACTGAGTAGCAGCCATTTATGTTGATTTTGCTTGTTCATTACTGAAAGGATATTTTAACTCTGAGTAACGGACAGTCTGACAGGCTGTTCTAGCCAGCAATGTTTTCCTTCAAGTGCAAGTTCTTTGTGGTTAATTTAACAAGATTTTTTTTCTTGTTTGCTAAGTTTCTTCACTACATGTTTAATATCCGCAATCCAAAGCTCTTCCATGTTTATTTTGCTGTTTGCCCCCCTACCTGGTGTGGGCCTGTGTTCCGTGGAGGTGGAAGTGCTGCAGCCCTTGTTGTCAGGATCCTATGGAGCACTCAAAGGACTGTCCTGCTCTGCAGTGCAGTGGCTTGAGGGATCTTAGGATCGTTCCTTCAAGATCTGTTATGGAAGGTGTAAATCTCTAATAATTGGTTTGAAATGTAAATCTTGAAAAGGTTCTTTCTACAGCTATGACACGTAATTTCATCAAATAACTTGTTTTTCATTGCTCTCCATTTGCAAGGGTTTGTTTTAAAGCTAAATTAGATTTATTGTCTTGTAAGGGTAATAAACTCTTGGAAAAATAGAAACAATACTAATGAACATGAATTGGACAACTGGACCACCTAGCTGGGTCCTTTAATGCAAATTCTGTTAAAGTAAAACAGTAAAAGGAAAAGTTTTTTACTAAAATACTTCATTCTCCAGGAAACAGCATTAACTCTAGATCCTACAAAATCTGTTCCAGGTCGGTCTTCACTCTTTCCTTTTGAAGATGGCTTCCTAGATGACAGCCATGGTGATCAGTCACTGTCCTCGGGTCTCAGCTCTCCAACACGCTGTCAGAATGGGGAAAGAGTGGAACGCTATTCTAGAAAGGTGTTTGTTGGAGGTCTTCCTCCTGACATTGATGAAGGTACTGTGAATCACTTGTATTCCTGAGATGTGGGAATTGGCTTTCATATAGTTACTATAAAAAAGGTCAGATTTTCATAGAAGCAAATGTATTTTCCCAAGTGTGTCTCTCATAGTGCTTGTGGCATTATTTAGAGCAAACATACACTACCACCCCCTGCAATACCTGAGAATTTAGTTGACATTCTTTTGTACTGTAGATCAGAAGAGATGGAGACAGAAGTGGCTGCATAGCAGGTCTTCTGATCTGCATGTCTTCCCACGACTGTAAAGTGGGAAAGCTGAAAAAGGGAACGTAGTGGGTACTGTCTCTCCTCTGTAGTCTTTTCCTATTCTTGGATGTGGTTGACTTTAAAGACTTTCTTAATGCAGTCCTTACCAAAATACAGTGGGCTTGAAATAATCAGCTCTTATACCCAGCACATATGCAGGGTTCAGATGATAAATATAGGGTAATAATATGGTTATAAAATAATAACCAGCTTAGTAAGGATGGTCAGGGTTTTTCTCAATCATTATCTGCTATGCTTGTGTGTGCCCCCACAACCCTTACTCCCAAACTAAAATCATGACAGTTTTTGGTGTATTTTTCATATTACAGCTGGAATCCATCACTATCTAGCTTCAATGAGCATACACAGAGAATCAGAGGATCTCTAATTTACTAATCTGAAGCCTAAACCATGTACAATTTTAATGAAGAAATAGTATGAGTTGCCAGTCTATGTTTGCAAACACCTCAAATGCAGTTCCCATGTCACACCAAGAGTTGCAGGGCTGTTGTACAGGGTGTGGTGTGTAATCTGGATTTGCAGCTGTAAGAAGCAGCAGCCCAACAGGTACAACTGACGTGAACACTGCTGGGTCACTCAGAATCAAAATACATGTCGAGTCTGTCCTGGAAGGAAGTAACACAGTGACCTGGGAGCTGTCACTCTCTTTCCTGAGAGGTCTCCTTCAGTGACCCTTTCTCCATCAGCTGCCCAGGTACACAACGTGTGTGCTGTGTCTCCAGATGCTTGAAGAATCTGGTGTGCAATTCATGGCATCAGAGAAACTGGACACATCTCAAACAGCAATCCAGAAATTGAAAAACCTCACTGGCTTTTCTCCTGATGGCTTGTTGCTCGGATCTATCTAACATCACACTGGATACAATTTTAAACTAATTCTTTCTTTAAAATACATTTAAAAATGTATTGAGAAAAAAAGATTTTTTAAAAAACAACTTTAAATACTTTTTTCTGAAGCATTTACATGTGAAACAAAAATGTCCAATAGGTTAGCTTGTGATGTGTGTCACATGGTGGTTCCAAACTGATGCTTAAAAAGTGAAGAAAAAACTTGGTAATTCAAGGCAAATTTCCTGAGGGGCCTGAGGAAGGTGCAGTGCCCACAGTGGCATGACCTGCTGCAGCCTCTTTCTAGGGCAGGCTGCAAGGAGCAGCCGTGCTGACATGGACCTCCTCCGTCAGTCCCATGTGGCTGCATCTGACCCTGCTTTGTGGCTATAATTAGAAATAGACCGCAGCTGAGGCATATTCACTTCTGATATATCATGTTTGCATTTAATCCTGCTACAAACTTCCACTGGTGGAATGTAAAATTACTTTTTTAAGCAGCCATATACAGCATAAGAGATGAAAGAATATTTAGGCATCCTCTATGGACATTATTACAGTTTTCACTGTCCTGGTTTTGTTTTGTTTTGTTTTTTAAAGTAAGACCTTTTTACTTTGCCACTGTCAGTTTTTACATTCTCTCCAAGGTGCCTCATTTGTTTTTTTGTAGATGAGATCACTGCCAGCTTTCGTAGGTTTGGACCTCTTGTGGTGGACTGGCCTCACAAAGCTGAAAGCAAGTCATATTTTCCACCTAAAGGTAATTAGCTTAAAATACATTTAAGAAGGCTGTTCTGGTAAAAGAAAATTACATCCCCAATGTGAAAATCCATTACAAAGCAAAGTTTTGACTCTTTATGGTGAATTTTCTATCTTTTATCAAGCATATTTTCAGCCATTGTCATGATGGGAAAAAAATTCACAATCTGGTTACTGAAAGGTGCTCCTCCGTGTGTACTTTTTCAGCACACCTTGAACCCTTGAATTATGCCTTAATTTGTACCAGGAGTAGGTAGAATTCAAGTTGCAGAAATTTCCTAGTTGATTCTGTTGCACTTTGCACATTGCAAAACCCGTGGGCATAAGAGCTGGAAGTCACTTGGCTTGGGCCATTGGATTGGGTCCCCAGTGTTTTGCAGGGAAGCGACTCCAGTGTGTGTTGTGAGCCGAGGAGCCGTGATCCTGCGTGGAAGCACAAACTCCGTGTCAGGGCTCCCCAGGCGAGCTCTGCTCAGAGGCACCACAGGCAGCCCAAGGGTGAGGTAGAGTGTGTGCAGGTGGGGCAGCCTCATATCGGTCAGCACAACATTATGCAGACCTGTTCTGGTTGAGAAAGAACAGTTTATGGGAAACCTGTTTGGGAGCATTACTTGGCTAAATCAAACTGCTCTTACTGTATCCTGGTCTCTGATTTTGTGCAATATGTTCTACTCTCGTTCACATGTGCCTCTTGCATGTAGTTCCTGAGTTCACTTGTGATCTGAAACAGTAGCAGGAAGTTGTACATGAAATTTCTGGTCTATATGTAAAGATTTTCAGTTCTTATTGACCCTGGGAGCTCTTAATTGTTCATTAAGGCCACTGATTATTTTGGCAGAACGATGGGCTGTTCAGTCAGTGAAACAGCTAAACCTACAATATTTTGATAGATATATTTTGACTGTAAAAACACACAAAAGCCAGCTTAGCTTATTTGGAAGCTTAATTGCTGGAGATGAGATAACACTGTGACAAATACTTGCCCTGTGAACGGTATTTGGGACATTTAAAATCAGAAGAGAAACCCATACATGCTTCCTCTTTCCTGTTCCATTCTTGCCACTCAGCCTTGCTGTCAGCAGTTATGCAGCATCTGTTCTTGAATTTAAAAACAAATCAAACAGCCCCAAAAGCAGCAACAAAATACCCCAAACCTCAACCCGTCCTGCAGCATTCCTAAGGACAGTTGGTAAAATATATGCTTTTCCTTTTTTATGTTATTTTTAAAGATCTGTAGGGTCTTTCTGGCTAGTGAATTCTACTTGTTTCTTCACTTAAAAGTTGGTTGCTTTTTTTTTTAAAAAGTAGAAAAGCCAGCTTCTCCTTGTCCTTATTATCTCTTAGTACTCTCTACTTGTTTTCCCCTTTTTTATTTTTTTGCTCTTATTAATTCAATAAGTAATTATTTGTAATAGATCAACGTGGGACTTCCAAATTTGATTTTGTTCTGTATCTGACTGTGGACTAGTTATGCCTCGAAAAACTTGTAAAATGTTTTTGAGTAAGATCTATTTTAGCAGAAGACAAGGGAATGCAGCCTCACTTCTATTTTTGTCATGATTCTAATATAGGAAACAGCTTTCAAAGCCCCTGCCATTTGCCCTGAACGTCTGTCTGAAAGTGCTAAACAACAGTCAATCCCAACTGTTCCAGATTTATTTATATCTGACTTCTTACTTATCAGTCAGGGCTGCAGGATCAGACATCCTGCATGCCTGGCTCTGAGATTCACTTACAGTCATGGTAAGCTCCGTAGGTCAAATATACTTGATTTACTATGATCTTGTATAGGCAGCATCTACATAGAAGACAGAATATTATTTCCAGGAGTCACAGGGTAAAGTTTGAATGTCTGTTACAATTTTTTCACAGCTTTTTGGTCTTTTTTTGTTTGTTTGTTTTTTAAAATAAAGAGTACTTTTTCAAAGTTATTATGGAATCATTTTCAGGAGTACCACAATAAAATGTCTCCAGTGCTGGTTTTAATCAGAAGTTCCTTTAGACCTAAAATTTAAGTTGATGGGCTTTGGTTTTGGGTTGGTTTGTTTGTTTGTTTTACTTTTTTATTTTAAACTGTTTTGGAGCATTATTGGACATTTTCTTAAATACAGTGAAACAAAAAGAGATATTTGAAATTATGCTTGGTGCAGAATTCAGTGAGACTTCCTCACCTGTCAAGTACTCATGAATTCAAATGTTTTCTCCCTTCGTTTTTCTAGATGTCTTGTCTTCAATGTTGTATTGCTAGTCTGTAAATTCTCTGACATTTTGAATATCAGTCTTTCAAATGGAAAACATATCCAAAAAAACCAAAGGGCAAATGAAATTACAGAGGAGAGAATGAGCTGGGTTTTGTATGCTAGCAGTCTTGAAAGAAATCAAGAAAAATGAGTTGTTGGAATGAAGTGGGGATGATGCAGAGGCTAATCCTTATTCACACACTGATAAAGCCTGACCTTCAAGGCTTCTCCCACCTACTTGAATGTGCCCCACAAGCAGTAAAATTGAGCCCTGCTCTTTCTGAACATATGTCATCACCTCCAGATGGACTTCAGTGTCCTTTTAATGGATAGCCTTTTCCATTACTGGAGAGTCAGACCATTGGTCAGTGTCTGGTCTTTCAGTACAGTTCAGGATGTTTTGTCTGTTTGCTTTGGTAAGTGTTCACTTAGAGGTTTGGGGCAGACAACATCAGTAGGTGATGCTGTGGGTCAGCAGTCAGTGAAGTTTTATGCTGGAGCTGCTTCACATCATGGTTTTCTGTCTTCAGTTACATCCGGGTGATGCAACATCCCCTGCAGTCCTGAGTAAATCAATACAGATTTCCAGTATCTACTTGTTGGTATAATTTATTGCATTTCAGCATGTTTGCTGTGTTGGTGCAATACATGAATTCCCTGTAGTCACCCTGTATTAGGACCACTCTGTTGATATTCTTAGGGCTAGGAAGAGCAGGCTGCAGAAACCATTAGCCATGGCTAATCTGATCAAGCATGAAATCTGAAAGATTAAAATGTTGCTTACAGTCTAGTGACCACCACCACCACTCACCAGCCCCCCTGAGGGCTTTATTTGGTTAGTTTAGTTAGCAAATCAGGCCATAGATGTGTAGTCAGTTCCAGCAAGCCTTATTAGCTAATTTATTAGTTGGTGTGGTCGATTAGCTTAGCTGTAGTGGCATGTAAGCTATCACTGGGACTAGTTGGAGTCCAGAAACATTCCTGCAGCACTGAGCTTGAACAAAGAGGTTTTCCTGGATTTGGCATACTGAGCAGAATGGTGTCACCAGAGGTCTGCTTAGGCACATTACCTCAGATTTAGTGCTGGGCCCGATGGACATAAGTGTTTGTGTGTGAAATAATGCTGAGCTGGAATCTCCAGCATGGTGAGTTACACCAGGCTTATCTTAGTGTGGTGTCAACAGTGCCATTTTGGACTTTGGGAGATGGCACAACAACACAGATGTATCTGCGACACATTCCTCAAGCACGTCATTGCTATCTATATTATCCAGGTTTTCCGATTTCCCAGATATTCTAGGGGTTTGTTACCCTTACTGAATCTTGCCTGACATCACAGAATACACTGATCATGTGTTTGTGAAAGCAGTCTGGCTTTGTCAGCGTTGGAGTTTTGAGCATTGTAACAGCAAAACCAAAATAATTCTGTAGATCAAGCACACCTTACCTTACCTTGGTTGCCAGTGAGTTCAATATTTAGGTTGCTGGGAGAAGAGGCACAGTCTTGTCACTGCAAGTCAATATTGTGCACTTGGGCAGGAGAAACTGCCGACAGCTGACAATGTGTGTAAGAGGCTCCTATTTCTAGTTCTGAGCATCTCTATTGTTGCCTTAATGTTTCTTTTTACCCCTCCTATGCATTGTAGTGTTTTTAGGTTTGTGTCATGCATGAGGTGATTTTTAATGCTTTGCCTCTGAGTAAGGCTAATTCATTCCTGTAGCCTGAGAAGTCTTTGGATTACTTCCTTTGGCATGTTTGGATATGTTACTAATGGAACTGGCAAAATTATAAATGCCATGTGTTGGTCTTGGTTAAGCAAATGCCCAGTTCGTAATGTGTTTACTTGGCTTTCACCTCAGAGTTTGGGAATTAAATGTGGTTTGTGGTTAAGTATCTTTTGAGTACCTATGAGACGTTGAGAAATAAAGAAATACGTATTAAAGGATGCTATCAAAAGTAGTTGCACATGACCGTGTCAGTCTATTTATCTCTGGCAAAATCCAGATAATTCATGTTTTATTTAAATAGAAATTGATGGGGTTTTCACTTATTTGCTGGTGTGCTGAGTTAAGCAATGCTTATGCTAACTACAGTAATTTTTTTCTTTCTTTTTTTTATTAAACAGATGGTGCCAACTGTTTCAAAAACATTTTTTTCAGTTGTTCTTCTTTTTTAACAGATTGCTAGCTTTAAAACAACTTTTTAAAAACTCTTCACTGGTTTTTCCTTGTGATAACTATAATTTTTCTAGCAATCACTAAAATTGCACAAAATGCCAAATATTATGCAAAAGTTTTCCTCTTTTTTTTTTTTTCCATTTAGAAAGACTGATGTTTGGATAGAGATGAGAATTAGAGTTAGAAAATGAAGCATGGCAGAGCTTGAAGATAGGATGGGTTTGGAATGGGAGGAATGCTTTGGCTTTACAGTTGATGTAGATGTGTGATGCAGCAGTCTGATCCTTTTGTGTTTTCCCTGTTCTTCAGTTCGTTATCCTGTTATCTGATAAAATTAAGCACATTTGTCCCTACTGCTCCATATGGGACTCTAGGGGTGAGGGAGATCTCATGAAAAACAAAACAGTGTAAGCAAAGTTGCACAAAGTGACGTGAAATGATTCTCATGCTCTAATTTAAAACAATTGATGGGACAGACAGTGTGAGCCTCTCTGATTCTCTCTAAAGTACTGTTTAGATGGAAACACTGTTGTTGTAGTCTTTTGACTGATCTTGATTTCATGGATGAAGACCATTTCCATGGTTGATTCCATTGTCACTGCAGTGGCAGTTGTAGTTTCTGCCAGAGGAACAAGAATGAACAGTTGCAAGGAGAAAGTATGGAGTCATAATTCCAATTTCATTAGTTATATTCACAAGAAGGTATCTGGTTTGTCCAAATACAGCAGTCTATTCTAGGAAACTGCCTGCTTTGGCTTAACTGATTAAATATGATACCACCACAATCCCGTGTGAAATGCTGAGCCAATTTTTGTCTTTTAAAAACTGAAGTCAGAGATCATAATATTTGTTAGAATGGAAACTGACATTCCCTATCCTGAATGACATTGTGTGGCAAATAGTGATTCTGGGAGGGTGTTTAGATGTTCCTTATGTATGTTCCAATACACATGTGTGCGGTGTCAGGCATTTACCCACTGACATCTGGGCCACGTCTGTAATTTGTAGTCCCTGTGTCTTCCCACAGCAGGGCAGCATAATCCCAAATCAATGCAATTCACAAAATGTGTGGTGGCAAAATGCAGTACGCACTAATGTGCTCTTCTGTAGCTATGTGACTTTAGCTTGGTTTTGCAGAGAATTTTCTTCGAGGTTTTTGATGACTTTTGTTTGAGCCTCCCTTTTTTAAGCTCTTAACGCCGTTTCCTGTCTTTTCCGAAATGTTTGAGGATTCTTGGTGGTGTACTGATAATGATTTTTAAATGTTTTTGAGACTGCTGTGCCAGTATCTAAGAGCATTCAAGGAGATTGCTTCATATGGGAGAATTTCTGTCTCTGTCATTTGCAACTTCTTTTTCTAGGGGAAAACAAGAATATGGTGAGGCAAAACACAAAAGTATTTTTGACCTATCCAAGCCTAGGCAGAACAAATCTGATTCTGAAGTAGCATTGCCGGATTATTCTCTCCCAGCTTTCATGTTGCTTTCAACAGATCCTACTTACTTTCAGAATTGCTAGATTGCTGTAGAAGAAACCACAATTTTTAGCAAGCATTTGATCCTTTTTCAATAATTTGAACATATTTAAGTACATAAAATCTTCCCATGTTTATCTGTAGAGGTAGCCAGACCACTTCTGTCAAATGGAAGGAGTTAAATATTTGTCTTACTCTCATTAACCTCTTCTAAAGCCCAAGTAGATTTTACTGTGGGTTGTACACCCCATCCCTCCCCAATACCATTTTTATTAAATGTCACCTTTTCTTTTGTTTTATAAATGGAAATACATGAATTGATCTGTGAGTATTATGGGCTTCAGGATAAAAGCTGTCCTTTGAACTGGCAATGTGAGTATTTCAGGTGCTGGATATGCTGTGGGTGCCTCTGCCCAAGGCAGTGCATCTGCCTCTCTCTGATCTCAAAAACTTGGAGCAGCTCAGAACTGGTGTCTCCCTCAGCTGTCTCAGTGCTGTGCTTGGCAGATTTTGTCTACTCAATACCATGCAAATTCTGCCTGGTTTTGGGACCTATGATGCATCTGACTACTGATTATGCCAAGAGAGTGTAACCAGTAGTCAGCTGTAGGCCAGTGGAGGCTGGGAAGTGTCATTAATAAAGTGAGACACTTAATTTTTTAGAGGATTTGGTAAGCCCAGTATTTTTTTTTTTTTTTTATATACTATTCTGATCTCCCAGGGAAATGCATACTGTTACTCACCAGAAGCAGTTTTGGGTTTTGAGAGGAATTTTTTGTTCAACATAATCCAGTTTTGGAAGAAAACCCTCCTGTTATTAAGGAGGGTTTTTCAAGCATCATCTTTTTCTTACAGTCAACAAAGACAAGATACTTGAACAAACCAGAACCTGAAAACAATCCACATGTGAGCGAACATTCAAACCAGTTATTAGCAGCACCACAGCAGCAAATGACAAATTGATTACTTGATTAAAAGAAGGAAAGTCAAAGCTTAGTGCTGAAGCTCTGCATTCTTCCTTTAGAAGTGTGTTACAGCTCACAGAAGAGTTAGAATCATACAAAAATCAGAAAATATGTCACTAGCTTGGTCTGTGCAAATGGCATGGGATGTCTTTTCTTTTTGATTGAAGTATTTTACTTTGAAGCTCTTGACAACAGCCCAGATATTGTGCTTCACAGCTCTAGTAAGTGCTGCTTGCTTTCTTCTTTAAAAATATATTTTTAAGAAAAACATATGATTTAAAGTGGAAACTATTTTTATTGTAAAACCCAATATCAAATTTAATTTAAAATAACTGACTTCAGCTGAAACATAGCTTGGATTTTTGGACCAGTGCTTTCTTCCTCTGAAAATTTATTTTACTTCATGCTGATAAGTGTGCTTGAAATAGAAGCTGAAATCAAGCAGAGCATTTATATTTCTGCAGAATTTTTCCATGTTAATGTTGGTTCGAGTAGGACTGAGGAATGGTTTTTGTGCAAAGAAGAGTAACAGGTTTTGTTCAAACTTGGAAAATGATCTCTCTTGAGCCATCTGTTCAGAGTAAAAGCAGCAGCAGCAGACCTGACCCCCTCTAGATGATGACCATGAGCTGCTCTGCCCAGAGCAGTCACCATTGCATATTGCCCTTGAAAATCAAAATTTGAAAAATTCAATTCTGAATTTAGTTGGGTTTTTATATTTATGAATGTGGATGCTTGTTTTTTTTCATGCTGCTGACTCAGTAAACTTCACAAAGATAGCTTCCACCTCATCAAATATTTAGCCATTGTCATATGAAATTCATGTGACTACTCTTACAGCTACAGTAACCAAATTGTATATTAGAGCCTTTCTTTTATGTTTTTATACCCTTTAATTCTGATTTATAGCTGCTATAGATCATGTTGCAGTCTGAAGTCTGATGTTGAAAATGGCTGTGACCTTTGAAAGAGGAGACAACCCTATAAATTTGCTGTTGCAATGTTTTATACTAGTTTAGAAGTAAATGCCAGATAAAGAGAGGCTTTAGTATGCCTGTAGAATATTCTTTTGCTTTAAAAACCACAAAAACTCGCAAGTAATTTATTTCAGTCTTTTCTTTTTTAATACAGGTGGGTAGGAGTATTTTTACTACAGGACAAACTGAGATGGCATATGCACACTGTTCTTTTGGGGCTTTTTTACCCATAACCAGTGAAAGTAAAGTAATGATGACTACAAAATACTTTTTGCTTCTTGACGTGTTTTGGAACTGAAAAGACTTTGTAAATCTTTGTATGTATTTACTACAGCACTATAGAAATGTTCTCCTTTCTATTGAAGGAACTTTGGGGTACATCTCCCATGTCCCACAAGTAATGCATGTGCAGAAAGCAGAGCTTCTGTGGGTAGGTTGGGTTTCTTCTTCCACTTAAATTGAAGATGTGGAGAAAAACACTCTGTAATATTTATGACAAAATAGAAGGTTTCTATTTTCTCTGTTATTTGTGATATGGTAAGATCATTATTAGTAAGGGTAAAGTGTTGAGTTTCAATTCTTTTGGTGATCTCATGACATGGGCTATTTAGTGGTAAGACTGGAATTATGAAGACATGCAATTTATTTTACAGAAGCTGCTGATACAGAACCTCAGTTTTCATTCAGCTCTTCTCTATGATCCACTCTATTGCTGACTTCTCTTGTTATGTCTCCTGTCTTCCATTTGACACGTACGCTTCATTTTATTGCTGTTAAGATTCAGGATCCAATTATTTTTCAATGTAATGGAGGACATGGGCACAATCCTTTAATTAAAATCAAACAAACCCTTCCCCAGTACCTGTCTGTAATGCAGTATATGAGGAATTTCTTACATATCACACCAGCCAGGCTTAGTCTGGTATTCATGAAAAACATGTAAAAAAGTAAGTGTGTAGAAATAGGAGAGTCACTGTAAGATGCTAGACTGTTCCTATTTCTTATACACCTTTGTTTTTTGGAGAAAAGAATCAGCTGACAGGGTCAAACACTGCCATATAAAATTAGACTGACTAAAAGAAATTAATCTTTGCAGCCCTGACTAATACATAATTTCACTCTTCTGCAGTAGCTGAGATTACAGCCTTTTCTATTTTGAGGTTTCTTAAGTATTTAAAGCCTTTGAAGTTTTTTGAAAATGCAGTCATGTCACTGCAATGTTTAAAGGAAAGTCTGCAGTTTTTTTAACACCTCGGATTTTTATTTTTCAAAAATGAGTTTAATTTTTAATAGTCGTTTCATCTTTGGATTTAGAAATGTGTTTTATTCATGTTCAAAGCATCTTCTAATAAGATTACTAAGGTGACTTTGAGCAATGACCCTTGTCATCACATTAACTGATTTAGAAATGTGGTTCACACTGTTTCTAAATGTTCCTTTCCTGTGGGCTTTTAAAACAACTTTATTCTAAAAGTTCTAGTAAATACAACCATAATTCCGTTCAAAACTATTTTTTAAAATCTAGGAAAAAAAAAGAAAAAAGAAAAAAAGAAAGTGAAATATATATTTTATGAAAAAGTTAAGTCTATTTAATCTACTTCTTTGAGGCAGCCATCTCAACCATCTAAAAATAACCCTAAAGAAATGACACTAGAACATTAATTTTCTTTGCCATTTTAACTCCATCTTATTTTTCACATAATAATAGGAGGTAGATTTATATATTGAAACACTTTTATAAGAACTCTGTGGTCGATGCTAGATTTTACTGTAATCCTGAAGCTCATAAAAACACCAGAAAAGACACTGTCTAAATGAATGAAAGATGGGCTTTGAAGGTAGTTCAACTTTTTTCAAGCATGAATGGTCCTTCCCTTTTGCAGATGAAATCCCAAAGGCAGGTGAATCCAAAGTGCATGTGACTACCCAAAGGCTCTTCTGATTTGCTGTGCAGAATGTAAAGAGGAAGTTCTTCTCTTCATTCTCTTGACTCTGCCACCCAACCTCAGTGTTACAAAGCTGAAAACACGTGACCCTTAGATTATGATTTTGCAAGTGGGCTGAATTTTGGGAATCATGGATTTCAGGTCAATTACATATGAAAACAATAGATGATATGCAGACACCTGACATGGAGATTCAAATACTCTCTGACCTTATATATAATTCTTCATTACAATATTTCACTTTGTTTGAAAAGAGCCCAGATTCTAAGAACCAAAAATAGGTTAATCCTTCCCTCTTGGCTATATAACATTTGCATGCCAAAATGCTGGCTTTGTACCAGAGGATTCAGCTCATGGTTGATCTATTTGAACGACAAATTATGTATTGTTGTTCTCAAATGGAAGAACTTAAATTATTAATTACTTTGAGTATTCACAAGTTGAACATAAAATGATACCCTTAAGTTATTATGATAAAATTGAATTAATTCACAATTAACTGAAATTTCTAAAAAACCCTCTTGATTAAATCCAGTCCACTCTGGACTTCATTAAGTGAGAGATCTATGCTGTTACTCCATTAGCTCCTTTCTGAAATATTCCTGTATCACTAAATAACTAGAGACTGTCCAGACAACCTTTACTCTCCTAACATTAGTAATTAATCACTTAAACTGAACAGACTATAAAAATTCTAATATAACAAACTTCATTCCTACCTTCTCCCATGGGTTATGAAACACAGTCAGTGATTTCCTTGTACTCCACCAAAGTGTGCCTAACGATGGAGCTGTAAAAGGAAGGTGTTACCAGATTTAGAAGAATAAAAGAAAGCCTTTTCTTTTTTAAACATGCTTTTTTCACAAATGCTGTGAAATGCAGTCAGTCTTTTCCTGGTGAGCCATGACAGTCATGAAGCTGGATAATCTTTAACTTTTGAGAAATATTTTGCTTTAGACAAGATACCAGTCTTTTCTGATAACCTCTACCAGCTATGGCTTGCTAAGTTGAATGGTGTCCACAGGGCCTGTGAGGTTATTTTCTCTCACGTGCCTAATATATATAATGCACATTCTGCAGGTACATGAGTAGTTCTTTTCAATTAATTACATTGAGGAATGATGGGCAGAATACATGCATAATGCACTACTAGCTAAAACTCCAGTATGACTGCCTGTAATTTTACCAACATGCCAGTTTTTAACATAAAAGTATGAATATCAAGATATTAGAAAGGCAGGATAGGCACCTTAATAAGCTTTCCATCTAGCATGTTCTTTTGAAGAGGTCACTGAAGCCTTATTACAAAATGTGCTTTCATTAATACAGAAAGGTTCCCATCATTAGAGAGGATATGCCAATGTTGGTATTAATTGAAATAGAGATTTTTTCCAGGCTGTTTAGGCTGGCAAAAATGTTTTTGCCAGACTGTAGCAACTTTTTTTAGTTCCAAGTGTAGCTTGCATTTCAAGTGGCAACCTTGTTTCAGGCTTGTGGGACACAGTGTATATGCCAGATTTTCCGGTTTATTCTCAGCAAGGTTAACTGAAATTAGACCAACTGGACTAAATTATCCTTTCATATGGAAATTGTGTCACTGTTTAGATGTCAGAATAGGACATGTACAAAGGAGCTTAGTTCTTATACTGCTTTCCATAAAATAATGAATCTTGGAGCTCAGGGTTGAGGATCTCCTAGGCTGGCTTCAGAAACTAGGGAAATTAATTTTCTCCTCATCCTCCCTCTGCTGTACACTTTGAAAAGTTGTAGTGATTTTTTTCACACCAAAATACATTTTTGCCTTTTCCTAGAGAATTGCAGTGTTTATTGTCATCACTGCAGTGATGTGTTGCACCAACAACAGAGGAGGAGCTGGATTGCTTCTTCTCTGCCAAGAATCCAAATATCTGTGGATAGAGAATATTCAGCTGTAGTCAGGTTGCTGGTTTTTGAGGCCTCAAATATTTTGCCTGTTTTTGTGGAATTTGAGTCAAGGGCAGTCCCTTGAGCCCTCAAACCTTTAGAGTGTCTGGTCAGGTAAGAAAGGAGCACTGACAAAGTTTGACTGCAACCTACTTCCCACAGTGTGCAACCAAAATTCTGCCATAGAGCATTAAAATTTTGAGGTTTACCAAATCTTTTACTTCTTGAGAAAAAATGGATGCTTTTTAAAGTGATACAATATTCATGAAACACAGATAGGAGAATGTGCCGAAGCACACGATGCTGGGGAATTTGAAGCATCTTTCAGCATCTGCTAAATTGCACCTAGTGTGAGATAATTCTTTATGCAGCACCAATTTTGGCATGGGTATTTTCCAGTTTAATCTTTTTATACTGGAATCTGAGTTCAAAGTGCATCTTGTGCTATAGAGTTCCAATCAAATGAAGTGCATCCAAGGAAGCACATGTTTTCCTGGGTGAACAAGTAGGTGCAGCTCTGAACAGTGGCATTGTGATGAAAAGGGTAAGTCTTCAATAGCAGCAGTGCCTAGAACTGCTCATGGGAAAAAGCTGCACCTTTCTGAATTTAGGTTTTTGCATCTCTATGTGCTTCTAAAAAATGAGTAAAAATACCGTTAACTTCAGCAGGTATCTTTCTTGACCATATCAACTTCTATGATCCTAATATTACCTGAAGTTCTGTTCTTCGTTTATTTTTCATTTTTGTGTAATCTTTGTTTATCTTCAGTACCAGAAGTCTTTGAATGATTGGAATAGATGTGCAGTCACCAGGTTTTGAAGTAGTGCTGGACATCATGTCACACTAGTCCAGCCTCCTCCCTCTCTGGATTAGCACAAGGCTGCTCTCTAAACAGCCTCCGTGTCTTCAGCGGATCCTTGTGGACCCCGCAGCAGGAGAATGGTTTATTCACAGAGGTCTAGAGAAGTGAGGAGCTTGTACCTCACTGAACGTCATGGCGGCACTAGCACCGGGTTAGAAAACTGAAACCTCACCAACCTGGACTACTCCTGTCATCTAGCAACCAGAGAAAAATAACAAGTATCTGTTTGGTTCATTTTAACTGTTTGGGGAAATTATGACCATACCACTTACTGTACCCCCAAAGGGTGGTCAACTCCAACTACCACAGATGTAACCTCTCACTATGAACTAGAACCGCCCCCAAAAAAGACATACAAGTGGCAAATTATAAAGGTCACATCCAACATGTTCACATGGAGTGAGAAAACCGTGCTGTAGTGATTGTGGAGCAGAGGAGCAGTGCCTGCTGCGTGGGAGTCCTCTCGATCAGGCAGCTCCAGTGATCCAGTAGCCTGTCGTTACCTAGCTTTGCTGAGTGCAGAGGGTGCTGATTTGGTTTCATTTCTGAGGCAGCAGAAGCATGGGCTGCTTGGGTCAAATTTTCATGCAGATTTAACAGCATTAAATAAAACTCAAGAAAGTCTTCTTGGCAGCTGTATTCAGCAGAGCACTGAGTGCTAAACACTTGGTTTTACTGGCTAATTTAAAGTCCTAAAATTCTGAATTACATGAAACAATTTTAGCCAACTTTTTTCTTTCTTTTGAACTGCTTTATTTAAATATAAGTAACAACAGCAGGTCTTTTATTCGTAATAAAACACAAAGCATGTTGTTCTTTTTCACTGGGCTTATTGTTTTTAGTGAACATTTTTTCATATTTAAGTGTGTATGCATAGAAGTCTATTTTTCTGTTTACCTGTCCACTTTCTTAGCCCTCTCTTCTAGAATTTATTAATTGAATATAGTAAGTTGATACTTTGTGCCTCCATTGTAAGATGTTAATCACTGATACCAGCAGATACCACTGATAAATAGCTCCAATACAGTTGTTGGATAATACAAACCCCTATTCACCAACCTATATTCTCACTGCTCAGAATCATTAATTAATCAAATAAACATCCTCAGATGCAGCAAATACTCTTGTCTCTATTCTGAAATCCATACTGTATGAGGGTACGATCTGTTCATTGAATTTAACTTACAAAAACAAACTACCAACCTTAACAGTTATTTGTAATTTGTATATCTTGCCCACTTCTTGGGCTTGTTTGTTTAAAAAATGCTCTGTAAACTAATCTGTTACTTTTCTTTTTTGTGCCCTTATCCTTTCCAAGGTTACGCCTTTCTGCTGTTCCAGGAAGAAAGCTCTGTACAAGCTCTGATAGATGCCTGTCTGGAAGAAGATGGAAAACTTTACCTATGTGTGTCAAGTCCCACAATCAAGGATAAACCAGTAAGTAGCTTATGCCATGACACTTTGCTGGTTGCTAACCCATTTGCTGTTACTCTGTTCAGTTCATAAATAAAAAATAGTTACAGTTAATTACTTGTCTTTTCCTGTTTCTGTCCTTGCTGTTACATTGAATTGACTTTCTATATCAGTGTAACATGACTTTAACATTTGCTTTTTTCTTATAAATGCCATGTTCAATTAACTTTTATATTTGGTACTCCTGGTATGCATCAGGAGTGTGCATCGTTTTACAGTGTTAACTGTAACACAATGGAGTGGTAATTTTTCATCTATATGATTTGAGAGAAAAGAAAGCCTTATGTGGTGAAATGAAGAAACTTAGCCCTGCCAAATTAAGATCCAGATAGCATAAAGTATCCCCTGTATTTCATTAGGTTTTTAAATTATTTTTTATGCATTCAGTAGCTAATCGATTTATAATTTAGGCCTCATTTACCTTATAGAAACGACGGGGTAAAATCAACTCCTGCAGACAGCTATAGCAGAATAAAAGACATACAGTAACTTGTTTTTATTGTTCACATCTCTAACATTCTTTAATGCTGGTCTTTTATGTGCCTATGAATATATACAGATAAGGTGAAAACTACAGACAAGTAAGATAAGATAAAAAATGTGCTGCCTTTTGAAAGTACTTCTAAAAATCTGGCACAGATGAATGAACAACCCAGGACTGCAGCACAGTGAGCAGGCTTGTGTGATTCCTAGGACCAAAAAAATGGATTGATAAACAGCTTTATCTAAATAATTTCTGAACAGTTTTTTTCTGTGTAATCTAAAGATTTCTTATCAGCTGTGTTGCTTGCTGCTTAATAGAAATAGGCATTCACATATTACACAAATTTGTTTTGTATCCAAGCACAGAAATTAATTTTATCAGCTCATGTCAGTGCTTTTAAATTTGTGGATCACTGTATGTGATTTCAGGAAAGCCAGAAGCCCAAACTGCAACTGTAATTGCACATGCATGGTAAAATGTTCTGAAAGTCCTTTCACAGGTTTCTTCCTGTGATGGTGATTAGGGGCAGGGAATTAATGAGCGTAGAAGTTTGTGATGAGGAGATTTAACTCAAGCCTGGCCTCTAGAGGTGATAAATGAGTTGTCCCCTTCTTTTGGACACTTAGATAAGCTACGTTCTCAAATTGTCTTGGTGCTTATACCACCAATTTACTGCTTTTGAAAAATTAAAATTTTGGTTTTCTTTATAGAAAGACTTGTCAGGTTTTTTTAATTTTAATTAAACGGCCAAGTTCCTCTACTAAAAATGATCCTTAATACAGGTGCAAATTCGACCTTGGAACCTAAGTGACAGTGACTTTGTGATGGATGGGTCTCAGCCTTTGGATCCAAGAAAAACAATCTTTGTTGGAGGAGTTCCACGGCCCCTCCGAGCTGGTGAGTAGAAGGAAAATGTAGGACATGTAGCATATTAAGTAGAAAAGATGAGGAAAGCTACTATGTATCTGTAAAAGAACAGAAAATGGACCCTGTGTTTTCCAAAGATCACAGCTTGCTTTCTAAGACAAGGAGTATCTTCCTGTTTACAAAATACAGTGAACATTTTTTAGCTTTTAAATAGGTTACTTATTAGGATTGCCAGTAGAAACAGGTTTCCTCAACTTTGTGTAATATCCTAGAACTTGGCTGATTTTTTGTAACGTAGACCATCTTAATCCTAACCCTGATTTGTTAGCTGAGGTGCCAACAAGGAAGGTTCCCTATCCTTTGACTAGAAGACCAGACTCTTCTCCCAGACCCTTTCTGAACCATTTCCAACCTCAGCTCTATGATTGCTGTTTCCCTTTTATTCAGCCCTTACCTTAATTTTTCAATGGAACTATGGATGTGGCCTCTCAGCTATTGTCCAGAGGAAAAATTTCTCCCAACCCAGGTCTATTGGTGACCTCACATTGAACACCATTTTCCAGACTCACTCCTAATGTAGCTTCTTTCCCTCAATATTTTTTCTTCACCCTTAGCTCTTTTTCTTCACTTTTATTTGCAGAGCCATAGACAAGACTCCTTAGCTTTTGGCCAGAGGGAAAATTTATCCCAGCCCAGGATTCCTGGCAGTCCCCATTTTGTTTTGAAGGCCCCATTTGAGCACTGCTCCCAGTTGTAGTTCATTTGTTGCTTCTAATCCTGACATTTTTGGTGAGCCAATGACAAAGTCATGAAGCAAGTTAAAACATTTTTCCTAGCCAGATCTCTTGGCAGCCGTCACTTCTGTTTATACTCCCTTTTTATCCTCACTCCAAGGCAGCTGCATGGTTTGTCTTTCTCATCCTCTCAACCCTAATCCTAATCCTGGGAAACTGTAGTAGACAAGGCCTCTCAGTCACTGTCAGGAAGCCTTTCCTTGTAGCCCTCAGTTTCCTTCAGCAGCCACTTTCCAGCCCACTGGAATTTCAACTCCTCACTTTATCTTTTGCCTAATCCTAAATCTTTTGGGAAGCTGTACCAACATCCCCCAACCACTGCTGACAGTAAAATTTCTCTTATTCCAGGTTTCTTGGCAACTTTCACTTTCCTCACCATCTTAAAATAAGGCCCAATTGTAAGGTGGTAATTATGTAAATAGTAACAATTAAACATTAGCTCATTTCTAATTATAGCCTTTTTAAAACTGTATGTCATTTGGCCTGTCATAGATCACATTTGAACTGCGTTGCATTTGAAAACTGATGCCTTTAAATAGGTAACTTCTCCAAAGCAGACAAACAGTTTCCATTTTTTCTTGTTTGCAGCTTTAAAGATCTGATAAAGAAGTTTTTCCTAAGATATCTGAACACTGCATGGATTCCTTGCCCTGGAATCCTATATATTCCTTCTCTATTGGCAAGAGTAATTTAGTGGAACTACTACTGTAAATGTGTTCCTGATGTTTATTCTGTACTGTCACTTTTTGAGATCACTACCCAAATGATGATTCCAAATCATTAGAAAGCAGAAGAATCTATTTATCATTACATTATGCTAGTAGTTTTTCCTTACTTTTTGGAGCAAAAGTATTACCTGGTTTGGTAGAATGAGTCAGACATTTGTTTGCTTGTTGCAAACAGACAAATTAGCATATGGTCTTCCCTGCACACAAATTTATACAAACACATATACCTACTCAATTTACTAATGAGAATTTTGTTATGAGATGAGAATTTAAAGATTTAGTATTGGGGGTGGGGGGTAATTTTAGTTTGGGCAGTTAAATTGTAACTTGTTACAGAAAGCGTTTTCACACATTAGCACTAGAAAATGGCTGACTTGGCAGGGCCTGTACAGGACCCAGTTCTTGCATTGTCCATCTGACAAATGTTTTGCCTATGAGTTTTTACAGAGAGCTTGCCTCAGTGGCCAGACAGCCTTGCAGAGTTTACATGGCTCTTCTCCACTTTCTTCAGCCTCTTTACTACTTCCTTCAGTTCTTTCCCTTAACTTTCCCTCTGTATGTGTCCTCAGGCATGCGTTCAACCTGTCTTATTTAATGAATGATATTTGTAACTTCTTTAAAGTTATTCTTACTATCTTAAAAAGCAACAAACCATTTTAAAAGATCCACAACCAAGATAATATTCTACCAAAATATTAATTTAAGTTGCACCTAAAACGTAGGCTTGCTTTAGCTGCAGGAACTTCTGATGTTTCACAGGTTTTTGTTTGAAATGTGAAACACATCTTTGATATCTTTTGAACCTTAGTACTTTGGGAAAAATATCAGATTCTAAAACAGGAATATCGCTAAGTGATCTTACATGTAAACTAGCCTCAAAAGGCCTACCAAGTGCCAGTGTTTTAATATGCAATATTGTAAGTTCTTGTTCATCTGATACCTACTTTAACAGTGTAATGCTGCATTTTTTTTCACACTTCAGTCACACCACCTTTTTACAGATTCTGGTTTTTGCCTTTATATTTTACTATAATTCATGTAAGGTTGATTCAATCTGTGTTTCAGTTTGCAATTTTAGACTTTGGAAGACAAGTCTGATAAGGCAAATGGTGCTTTTTTAAATGCAACAATCCAAATGCAACACCATTATTTGTGTTAAATCTATTATATTTAACAACTGACTTCTTGCAGTTGAATTGGCAATGATTATGGACCGTTTATATGGAGGTGTCTGCTATGCTGGCATTGATACAGACCCAGAGCTGAAGTACCCAAAAGGTGCTGGCAGAGTGGCTTTCTCCAATCAGCAGAGCTATATTGCTGCTATCAGTGCTCGCTTTGTCCAACTCCAACACAATGACATTGATAAACGGGTAAGTAAAATAGCATGGAGCAGAATGGTTGTTACCAAACTGTACAGGTATTTAAAAAATCATTATTAGCATTGTGTTGGAGAACACTGTAAGTTCTGTTATTCAGATGACATTTGTCAATTTTTTTAAAGCTTATTTAAGCATCTAAAGCAAAGTGAAAAAATACTTTAAACATCTTAAATAGCTGTTTAGCGCTAAACCCAGAAAATAGTTGATTGTAAGCTCATTTTTCCTTGGTTCTCTTTTGAATTCCATAGGTCAAATTCCATAGCATTTCCCAGCTTCTTTCTCCTTTTTTAGATGTTTGCTCATTGTGCATCAATGGCTTTTAGTTCAGTGACTACTTGTGTAGCTTCTGACAGTTTTGCTATTATTAAGCACCATTTTCTGTCAGTAGTGTAGGTCTAGACTTGAAGTCCCTAAAGCACAGGTTTATTTTAACTAAAACAGGTGATGCTGACCTCAGAAGTCTTGAGAATTATTTAACTAAAACCAAATGCCAAGAGATACTTGATAGGCAGAAGGGGGGAAATGAGAAGGTTTTGTTCAGTCCATAGGAAATCCCTAAAGGGCTTTTCAAATATGGAGTGAAGTTATGGTATTCACTGAAATTTCACTTGAACACATTAAAAGAAAACATTAATTACTTACTTTCCTAAATTGTTTTTTCTTTAGACCTTCCGCCTTCACCTCTTGATTACACATACAAACAACACCCATGTCTTTGAGGACTCTGCATTTAGAATTATTCAACAGGACATACAGCATGCACTGCTGCTATGTATTTTTCTGATAGGGATGGCTTGTTTTTTCCTTAATCTGGTACAAATTGTTTCTCCAGAAGTCAATTTAACAGGTATTGGGTGTGTCTATTATATGCAGTATGCATATAAATCTACAGCTGCAAAGTTCAAACTATTTTGACTTTGTCTTTACAAATCTGAATTGTACTTTTTGTCACATTCGAGGAGGTCATGGAGTTATAAGTCCTCAAACAAGTTTTGTATGGTGCTTTACACCATATTACATTAAGTAAGACAAGGCTACCCCTAAAAATTTCTTGTCCATTGGATTCTGAAAAATCTTACAGATAGATTGAGAAGATTACTTTTGGGGTCTTAATCACACATTGAACCCTTTGAGATTTATATATCAGCCATGCTTGCTAGGGGTTTCTTTTTAAGCTTTAGGGTAAAGCCACAAAAGGTGACTAGCTAGTAATTTTTTTCATTAATCTGTTCTTTTTTCACTTGGCAGACTGATAATTTAAGTTTATTTAATTATATTTTATCTGTTTTTAAAATAGATTTATGTGTGAGTTTGAAGAAGTATGAAGTCTCTTACTGAGTCCTTAAATTTTAGTTTTCAAATCTAATAGATTGAAATCCCTGAACTTTACAGCAAACATTCTTAAAATTATTTCACTAGTAACCCATGCAAGAAAAGATGAGGGAAAGAGAGAGAAAGATACTCTATTTGAGACCTTCACAATTCATGCTTAGGAAATTTGAGTAGGTGGGGATCTAGAGCTGTGCTGGACATTGGACCTGCTTTCTTCCAATTTCATTCGAGACAGTGCTGTTTTATTTTACATAATGCTGCTAATTTTAGTGATATGGCATCTGATATGCAAAATGGCAGTTACTCATACTTGTTCCATGCAATACTAGTAGCAGGGTGTAATTAAAAAAATAGATTGGCAGCTCTAGCTGTTCCTTAGGCGAGAAATATAACTCACTATGTAAACTTTACTTCAAAGGAGTAACATTTGTTAAAGTGTGATCAGAATAAGCTGAAGTAAATTCAGCATGAAGCTTTTTTGTAGAATGTTTCTTGTCTTTCAGCTTAATATCTCATTCTATGTTTCTTTAAATCTCTGTGTATTTAAGTGTTGTTACTAGAGTCAGATTTTCCTTGCAATATACAAATTGTGCCAGACAGGCCCTTGCACAGTTAGAGCAAAATTATTTATAATAAATGTATACTTCATTTTTTTCTGTGTTTTCTAGTGCAGTTGACTGTACTTAAACCACTTTATAAATAGCATCAGAGAGCCATAAGAATTAGACATGCATGAACTCATTATTTCCCTGGAATGAATGAACACTCAATTTAAATGTGTAGGCACAATTCATAGGAACAGACTCAACTTCTGTAACAGCATTACTGCAAGTGCCTAGGCATGCATCAGTCCTGCTGTGTTTGGCACAAATGCTTTAAAAACAAAAGGCATTCCAGGCCCAAGTTGTTTACAACTGAGTGTAAGACAAAAGTCAGCAGCTGTCCTCCAGCCTATTTGTATTTGATGGTAAGGCCCTAGTTGGAACCGCAATGAAATTTTATTGCATCTCAAGAGCTAAAAATCTTTAGAAAGTGATTATTGCCAACAAAATGGGGAGTATTTAATACAAGTGCATTTAATTTTGTTTAATTTGAATCCCTTATTAGTCTGGTCCTACATTTTGAAAATCACAAAAAAAACCAAAGAGACAAAATCTTCTGTGGGGAAAATACCTCTGAAACTCAGACCTCTGAAGTTTTGAAATAAAATTTTGTTTTTTATCATTTTTTCTTCCTAAATGCTGCTCTCGTGGCCTGCCCCCGTAACTCTGTTCACATTCCTGGAGTTTTCTTAGTGGAAAAATCTTCAGAGATGCTATTTTTACTGTACTTCCATGTTAGTACTTTCCCACACCTAACTTTTCCAAGGAATGTTGAAGAGTTACAAAAGCACGCCCTTCTTTCTTGAGATTTTCTGACAGGTAAAGTGCTTCGTATAAAAATTTAACTACCAACCTCTTGGGTTAATCCTGCATCAGTTGAAAACCTTCAGCAGAACCAGAAAGAATTAAAATATTGAGGTTTGCGTTCATGCTTAGCAAAACTATGAAATGTTCTTACAGTTGTTTTCTTGTCCCTGGTACAGGTGGAAGTGAAGCCATATGTGCTGGATGATCAGATGTGTGACGAATGCCAGGGCACTCGGTGTGGTGGAAAATTTGCTCCATTCTTTTGTGCCAATGTTACCTGTTTGCAGTATTACTGTGAATACTGCTGGGCCAGCATACACTCTCGTGCTGGGCGGGAGTTCCACAAACCACTGGTAAAGGAGGGAGGTGACCGGCCCCGCCACGTCCCGTTCCGCTGGAGCTGAACCCCGGCCACACCCAGCAACAAGTACTGGAGTAAATAAAATTGAGTGAAAAGAGAGCGCTGCCTCAGGGCTTAGTGTTCTGGAAATCTGTGCATTCGTCCTCGACTTTAATGAAGATATGGGTCTTTTTATTACTATTATTATTATTTACAGTCACATTACTGAACTCAGTGTCCAGTATAATACAAACCGGCAGAGTGTAACTGTACTGATTTTGCACTTTGATTCACACAAACATCTGCTTGGTACCTTAATTTCCTACACAAGACTTGTCACTAGTGACATTATGTAGACTGCCATTCTCATCAGTCTTCACTGGGCTGATGTGTATGTGATGAAGATTTTTTTATTGTAATTATAATTATTTTTATTTTTAAACTGGAGCATGCACTTATTTTCAGAAATTTAGACTTGCCCCTAGCAGATGACTTACCAAAGGTAATATTCACAAGTAGGTGGCAGATGTAGCAAAAACTTAAACAGATATTCAGCAATCATTAGTTTGGGTCATTTAGAATAGTAATAACCCTTAAAGAAAATAAGCTTTTAGTTGCTCTCCATTTTGACTTGTAAGGATGATACCTCATAAGCTGGATCAGACTTTTTTCTTTTGTTTTGCTGAGGGTTTTTTTTTGTTTGTTTGTTTTGTTTTGTTGGGTTTTTTTGTTTTGTTTTGTTAGGTCTTTTAGTGTTATGTAAATGTATGCTGCAATAGCTTTTGCTGCTATTAAAATGGTATTACTAATACCATAATACTCTATTCAGGCTAGGGTATCAATTAAAAATGAATATGTGATTAAAATAGTGATGGCTGCTGAAAGGAGATCAGTATAGCATACAGAAAAGCTTCCAAGGAAGGTCAATATTTTTTGACTGCATGTTTACTTAATCAGGTTGCTGCATGCAATAAATTTTATATATGTCTAATATAAAACTTGCCCACAATGCACAAATTATGAATCTACGTAGGCTACAAAATGCTCAGTAACAAAAAAAAAATTGATTACTGACTGGAGGAAGGCATGCCTCAGTAAATGTAATGCTTTTGAAATTAGGATCAGCCCATTACAGAATGACCTATATTACAACAAATATAAAAACTAGCTGTAGGATATTCTTAAAAAAAATTTGTGGATGGTAGATGAAGTACTTTGCGGTGCTCTGTTATATATCGTGCAATTTATTTTATATAGTAAAGTGATTATGTCTAGTACTGTGATCAAACTTAACTGTTAAAGCCTCTGTATCTGACATTAACACATTTTTGACAGTTCATAACAGGTACATAAACAGAAATGAGCTCTTAGTTACAATCTCTCTCCTAATGCTTGCATCATTTACATAGCTGCAGACCTTGTCCAGAAAACCAAAGAGCTCATGCTGGCGTACATACACTACCGATTAGATAGTCTGTCAAACTAATAACCTAGGCACATTTAAGAAAGTTAGGAAACAAAGTGGTGCTAAAGAAATGTCTGCATATAAAAGTAACATGAGATGTCTGCTCTGTGGATGTGGCGTTATCTCTCTAATCCCTGGATGTATCCTGTGAAGCTTGAATACAATTAAGACCTGCTAACACAGTGGACATTTTTTTAGCATGAACTATGGGGCTGCAGATAGCATATAAATATAAACACACTTGGTATACTAATGATTGTGAGAATGTGTACACTATTTTTTTTTTTCCTCCTTTGTTTTTGCAGTTCTGGGGACAATCTGACTGGATATGACACCGCATAGTAGATTTAAATGTTCTGGGTTTTGTTTGTTGTGATGTCCTTCTTTGTGTCTAATTTAGTAAGTTGGTTTTCCCAATGTTTAGTTACAAGTATTGGCTTTGAAAGGATTTTTTCTGTTTTTGGAGAAAAAAAAAAAGAAAAAATAGTTTTTTACTGGTTTAAAATGCTTATTATAATTATCCCTTTTGAAGTTACTTCTGGGCGGTTTTATGATATTGCTTTTCCCAGCCCAGGTGTCTTTTCTGTTTTTTTTCATCTGTACAAGACATTTTGTTATGCACTACTTTTTGTATCTAGACAGTTTTCAACAGTCGGCTGATGATTTTTTTTAAAGAAAAAGGCATGCTTTCTGACTGACATGATCTTTTGCAATACCTCAATTTTGAAATATAGGAAAGAAAATGATATTTTCTAAGTAAGTTTATTCAGAAAAATATATATTAATTTAATTCTGCAAGAAAAATGATTTAACAGATGGGTAACTTTATTTTTTTCATGCTTATTTGAGTTTTTTTGAAAATGAAGAAGTTAGAGCTTTATAACTGTAATATTAAAGATCATAGCTAACCTACAGAAGTCTACCTAATTATGTGAAAGAAGCAAACCTTTTTGAAGAAATACCCCTCTTTCATGTAGAAAAATACCCCCAGAGAGAAAGAGAGCGAGAGAGAGAGAGAAGCTGGAAAATGTACAATATAGCATAATGTTGGATTAAATCTGAAACAAAATCATCATAAAGAACAGGTGTAAACACAAACTCCATTTGGTGCTGAAAGTTGTGAATAGAAGGTGAAAAAATATTTTCCCTTAATTTGTATATTTATAATCAAGTGTGATTATGCACGACTGACCAGAATTGTGAGAGTTCTTCTGTTTGTATTTTTTTAAAGAGAACTTTTTTTAGTTTATTAAATTATGACATGCTCCCTTTTGTTTTGTAAATGAATGTGCCCCTGAGTTGTTAATATGTTATATTAAAAGAGGGTCCTTCAAAAAAAGTTATTTTTTAAAATATGGAGTTCTGAACTGCAACTTGACTAAGAAGCCCCTGGGTACAATAGGTCCTATTGTGGCCTTTTCTGATGTGAGACTTGAACTAGTCGATTTTTTTGAAGGCTAACCTAACCTCGACTATTTGTTGTTATGTGCAATACTGTTTGTACTGTTTGTATAAAAAAAAAGAAAAATGAAAAGAAAAAAGGCATAAATCTTTATTGCAGATTTATTTTCATTGCAGACTTTAGACATTGTGATTCACTAAAATCATTTTTCTACTGTCAAATATGTACCTTTTCTTCATGCTGGTATTTTTTCAATAGTAATGTAGCCTTTGTACTGAGACAAATTTTCATTGTTATTTTTAGAAAGATTTTTTGCTAAGAAAAAAATTAAACATATTTACATATTTTTCATTTTTATTTCGTATTTTCTTTAAGGAGTGCTTTCTCAACCATTAATATAGTTGTTTCTGGGAGAGACTTTCATATCTGGTCAATGTCATTAATATTATTTTGTATTTTTACTTGGAATAAATTAATTTTATGATGCTGATTCTTTAAAAGTTTATTTTTTTCATTTTCAGTTATTTTTGAAGCTAAAATCTTTGTAATATTGTTACTAAAGTGTCTAGTTTTTTGAAATGCAAAGCTTTATGTATTAACTTGCTGATGTGGTTTACAATAGTGTGGCAATGATGAAAATGGTTGGTTATGTAAAGTGATTGGAAAATTGTAACAAAGAATTGGGCAATAAAATGACAGAATGAAGCAGAAAAAACATGATATTTTGAAAAGCCTTTTCCTTTATCAAAATGATTTAGGGAGATAATAGGGATGTCACAGTACCAGTTCGCTGTCTAGATTTATACACCACCAGTGTTGATGAAATACTATTGCCGTTATAAGGAACTAAATCTATTGAACAATGGGTTTTTGACCCTGCCCATTCAGCATAATTCTTCATTACTTTTCTTGTCATGAACTCAATGAACTCTCTTTTCAATAGCCTTAGATTGAACTTCCTAAAATATATATTCTTCATTGTATTTTGCCACTGTGTTATTTATTTAACGAAATTGCCCCTTTCCTGCCCAAGTCCCTCTCTGCATGCGTTTCTCAGTGGCAGCGTGGAGCAGACTGTCGGTGCCCACAGCATTTTCTAACCCGGTCACCCCACGTGGGTGGGAGCTGCCGAGTTAATGCAAAATACTCTCTGTCCATCCCCTGGTAGCAATGCAGTAACTCATATTGCCACCACGTCTGAACATCCGTTCAGCTTCTTTGTCTTTCTCCGTTCTTCTCGGCCTCTCTTGTGTCTTTGTCCTTTTTTTCTTTTGTATTGGCAATACCAAGGGCCAGTATCAAAACACTTTTCACCTCCATTTACATCACCTTTGTTTCCCTATGCAGCCAGAAGAAACCCCTTCCTGAAGCCAGTGACTCTGTTCTGGCACCTGAAACAATCCAGACTAAAACTGGTGTTGCGTAAACAGGGCATACAATGACTTTCTCTAGACAAAACTCTCGCTTCCACAAGTTGCTGATGACCTTTTAACTTCTGCTCGAGTGTTAGAGTGGCTCGTCCGTGACTTGTGGGAAGAAATGTGCCCAGAGTTGGTCTATTGTGTATCCTCTGTGTGTTCAGTTCTGTAAGTAATGTATAGACTAGATCAAATAGTGAAGTAAAATTTAGACTCAAATTAGGTAC
This sequence comes from Aleadryas rufinucha, assembly GCA_013397815.1. Lineage (NCBI taxonomy): Eukaryota > Metazoa > Chordata > Aves > Passeriformes > Aleadryas > Aleadryas rufinucha. The sequence continues at coordinate 68,591 of VZTH01017408.1, read as the reverse complement.
TACTGGTTGGAATGTACACAAATTGCAAACAAAGGAGATTAAGGAATGAAGAGGGAATAAAAAATTCCTGCTAAGTGGTACAAAGTTTATGCTTATATTTCTGCCGACATGCTTGTATTTTATAGCCTGCTAGCAAGGCATGGGCTAAAACAAATTGTATTGCAAATATGCAGTTAGCAAATAACTTTGCTGATTTCACTATCTGTTAGAGTAGTAAAAAAAAAAAAAAAAAAA
>VZTH01017408.1:13872-68324 GCA_013397815.1 Aleadryas rufinucha | reverse complement strand
TTTTGTTAAAAAAGTAAAAAAAAAAAAAAAAAGAAAAAAAAAAGAAAAAAAAAGGCGCTTAACTGGGAAAAGCTCCCATGTTAATATTTCAGTATTGTGACATCTCTACTTGCAAGGTATGAGTGAAAGATTAGTCACAGATTTGTAGAAATGTCTCTTTTGTTTAATCTGGCTTGTATGTAGTTGCTTTTATGCTAGTTTGTATGATGTCAGCGAAACCCTTTTTCTTTTCCTTCCTTCCTTCCTTTCTTTTTTTTTAAACAGACAAACTTCTTAATCTCTGCTGCTATAGTGTTCTATCATACCACAGAGTATTTTATATTCATGTTAGTGACTACTCTATACCCCAAATGGGTAGCTGGTCAGAAATCACATTAGTCACATAATTCTGACACATTCAAATTTACATGACAAAAAGTTCATCAGTAAGTAGAAAACCAGGGTGCTAACAAGAGATGATTTTTGCTCTTTTTTCTTTCCTGGATGTAGTTCTGTTGGGGTATAAAGTATTAGATATTTGTAATTTTACTGTCAAATTAATGGACATAACTTTTAGAGCATTCACAGCTAAGATCTCTGTACTTGTTTTTCAACTAATTTTAAATGTACTGTATCTTTTATTACATGTTCTCTTAGATTGTTTTTGCTAGTAATTCTAACAAGGCTTCTTCCTTTTTGGCTTGGACTAATGCTTGTATGGAACTGCAGTACTGTGACTAAACATGGAGCTCAATGCTGCTATTGCTTACAACTGCTTAAACTTTGTAGTTTGGACTTTATTTTTTTCTGTAATAACTTATTAAATATAGTTGTATGAAGTACTGATATTTGTCATCCTTTGCACATGCTAAGGAAATCTTGGGGATATGCATTATGGGAATGTAAACTAGAAACAAAACCCCCAAATCTTGTACTGGAAAACTGTTTACACTAGATAAAGTTGAGCAAAGACAGACCTTACATGCACACAAACTGTCTTTTCTAGTTATTTTATAATGCAGGTATATGGTCCATTTATGTATTCTCTCTAAAATGGAAAAGCCACCTTGAAGAGGTACTTATTATGCTAAACTGAAGGTAAATACAAAAATATATATGATGGAAATATTTCTGGGAATGTAGAATCAAGTTCTGTGAGGAAAGGAACTGTTGAATTACTTTCTCTGAGCTAAAGAAAAGTTGCTGGGTGACATACTGCATGCTTTTATTAGCAGTTTAGCAATGGCTGCAGGCCGAGATTAGACTGATGAGTAAAAAAAAGAAAAAAGCACTGCAACAGAAGTTTGTAAAGGTTTATTTTTTAAGAATTGAAGGCAAAGCTCATCAATACAGCTGTTTGGAATGCCATAGAACACTTCCTTGAAAAAAATGTAAATTCTTCTATGTCAGGGCAAGTGAAGACCTCAAGAACCGTGCATGGTCTAGGTCACTGCTTTCTTTCAATGTCTACATAAATGCAGCTCAAGAACCCTGCTGGAACCATCAGCACTAGAAATTACAGGCTGACTTGTTTTCAAACTTATAGTGAATAACCGTAGCTTTCAGGAGAATGGTCTACTGACTGCTCTGCCAGGAGAAGTGCTTTTACAAGGCAGTGATCTGCAATATTGATTCTAGGAGTGAATGAATGTATGAGAAGCTGTAGACGTGTCCTTACTTCAGAGCTAAATTTGAGAAGGGAGTTCTTAAAAACACCTTCCAATTAATTGCTTAGTGTAGCCTCTCACTGTACAATGTTCCAAGTCCGTCTGGACAAAAATTAGTCTCAGTTAATCCCCCCCCCCTCAGTTAAAGAGAACAGTTGAGGGAAGAAGTGCAGCCCCTCTGGACCTTCTAATCCCCAATCCTTCCCTTCCTGATAAAGTCAGCCATGCTGGTGGCAAGGTCCACTGATACTAACAACTCCCTTCTCCTGCTGATAAAATTTACCTCAGCCTTTGCCTGCATTAAAAAAGGTTGCAGTAACTTAATTTAAACCAGTGCACTTAAGTACAAAAAGCTGCATGTCCTCTTTTGCTTCTGGTTGGTATGTTCTATTTTGGCAAACTTAAACTGAACTAAAATAGTCACCTGTGTGACTATTGAAGCGTATTAAGCCTATTTAGACATGCTCCCAAGCTAAACATTTTTGCACTCAAGGCACCAAAGCAACGTGTCCCCCCTCACACAGACCTGCAGAAAAGCCAAAGCTTAGCTCTTAAAAGCCATAATCTGCTTTCCTCTGTTTAGCAAAAGATAAACAGCATGAGCACAGGAGGAGAATTGCTGCATTCTCTCCCAGGGATGAATCAGGAAATGGGTTTTAAAACAAAAACCCTATGTAACCTGTTTTCATAAAAATGTTACGAGCTACTTGCAAAACCCTTATAGCACACAATTCCATTGTGAACGCAGGACAAAGTTGCATGCACCAGCTGCACACACAGATGATGGCTGTTCAAATGAATCCTCTCTCTCCCCTCAGGCAAACAAAGTGTTTGCAGTTTACTTTGGGGTGACAAACTGCACATACAGCAATTAGAGAAGGAAACATGATAAAGGTCCAGAAATCTCCCCCTTTTCCTGTTTTTGAAGGAGAAATAAACTATCAGCAAATATAAAGTCATATGGCAGGCCCTTGGCAACAGCTGGGACAGAATTTGTGCTGCTCCATCCAGAGCACAGCAGCTTCCCATGGTACATTACTGGAGTACCATGAGAGGCACCTGAGGCTAAATCACTAAAACCAGGTATCCATTTAGGAGCTTGAGTGATGTTTATTTGCTACCAACTTCCTAGAATCCCCTTTGAGCTGCTGCCATTGCTTGGGCCTATGTTTTTCTGAACAGGAATATATAAAACTGCTTGTGTCGTAATACTTCTCAATTGTTCAATAACCCAAGATCTACTTAGATTCTCAGGGTATTCCCCTGTATTTTTTTCCACCTGCAGGCCTAAATATAGAAAACACTTGCAAACTTATTTATCAGCCCATGTTTCACATACTGGAGAACAGAGGTGTATTTCTCTATCCAATAGCCTGAGTGGTCAAAACACTTGGGGATATCTATATTTTTACTATTTTCTTTTTCAAAATTTCCTGCACTATGGAGCAAGAACTAAGCCTATTTACTCATGGTTGTGGCAACTACTCTTAACTATTTTGTCATATGTGTTTTGGTCTCTACCAAGTGAAGAAGAATGGTCTCTAGAAGAGCATAAGCATCACCATTAAGGTAAATAATCAAAATGGTTGTTCATAAAATTATATGTAACAAGATCATTCCCTCTGATACATCTTCTTGACTTCCTTGCCAGCTTCAACATGTACCCATTGAAATGGAAGTCTGAAAGAGAGATAGAGCTGGTACAACTCATATGCAAAATAATTCTCCAAAATAACTGCCAAAAGTCATGGCAAAGATACATGATCTCATCTCATCTGTCCTCCAAAATCTTTGCCTGTCAGAGTTACATAAAAAGACTCTAATCTCATTGTCAGACTACAGAACACGGTCAGAGTCAAATAACGAACATGAAATTCTAGGAGATGGGCAAAATCTTCTTCACAATGTGCCTAATGCCTCCAACTGCTTTGTGCATATTGTACTCAGGGCCCACAGAATCACAGCATAGACACGTACCAGAAATGTCCTGCTGGGCAATCTAACTGTACCTTTCTTACTCGTGACTGGACCTGCATGCTACCATTTGTAAATCAGCACATTTCAGTCACTCTGGCAGAAATAAGCAAAAGTATTTGATTACTACATTGAACTCAGAAACAGGGCAAAAACCAGAACCAACAGCTCCTCCCTCTCAAGTGGGTGTCCAAACTTCTCAGTTAATAAGTCATTCCTATGCTCCACCCTCTCAGTCCAGAGAATCTTGATTTGTTTTATATAGAAGTGGAACAACAGAAAGCAAAAGCCTTACTTCAGTCACAGGCAACATAATGCAAGTAAACACTGCTGTTTTGAGTATGCAACACTCTGTGTGATAAACCACTCTGAAAAGCACTTGAATTAGCCCATGGTAAAGCACCTGAAGTATCTCTGCATCACATTTACTTACAGGTGCCTAACTCAAGGACTGGGATTGTGCTGTGGCCACCACAAGTTAAACAATTAGACATGGTGATGCTCAAATTCAATATCACAGACATAATTTTGTAGATTCAGCTTTGAGACCTTGACTTGTTTTTCCTCTTCTCAGTTCAGATTTTTTTTCAAATGTGTACATTAGGTGCTTAGGTTGTTATATTCAAAGATGCTAAATATCGATGCCAGACCACAGCAGAAAATATCTACTCCTACAAGCATGGAAAAAAATTACTTGCCATACAGAGGAAAATGACTCTCAAGTCTTGAAGTGCTGAAGAACCTGCATTCTATGAGGCAAAGCATAAAACAATTGATAATGCAATCACACCCCCTCGCACCCCTTCATGCCTCTCACTCCAATCTTACAAAGGACAAAAAAGCAAATCCAGAAATAGGATGTTTTAGCACTTCTCTGTCAAGAGAGTTTAGAGGCAGAGAAGTACCATTACTTTATGGCCATGAAAGCACTACCCTCAGAGCAGGATAGGATATAAACATGACAAACTGTAACAGTGTTTTGCTAATGTTTTCTTCTGGAAAAATCCATCAGATACCAGGAAACTTCAGTGCTAAAATTCCTTCAGTAAAACTACTTCAATCACTGCCCTGAAAAAAAGTTTAGTGTAGACTATATGGCCAGAAGGCCAGAAAAAAACCTGGTCATGAGGAGATATTACTTACTGAGTCTGGAGATCTTTACGCCATTATATAACCCAGTAACTTCTGTAATTAACTCCCTGCTGTGTAATGGCTGTTGACATCTAATCCTCAATGAAACTGGGGGTTGTATGAGACAAAGGAAAACAAATGTTAAGATACGTGACATCCTCTGCATTTGTCAGACTTTTCTTATACAACATATTAAAAAAACCCCTTAAATCTTAAATTTACCACCATCCTGAGTCTTAGCTCCACTGAACAGAGCCTATAGAGTGTAGAGCATATGTATAAAGTAAAAGGAAAAGCAGCAAAATGTGGAGGAGGATCAACCTCTTTTGCAGTTTAGACTTTTATTAACACAGTGACACACAAAAGAACTCTTCACACAAACATAGCTCAGTCTGTGTTTGACAGAGCAACTACAGCCCTGAGCTGAAGATGTCTGCCACTGCCCTAAAGCAGGACAACCACTTTCGTTTAGAAAAGGATCTTAAGGACCATCATTTCTGTCTTGTGTTTGATTTCTTGTTTCTGAATGACATATGAGGGCAGATAGGTGACAATGGCCTTTCCACTGAGGAATGATGCCAGAAATAGGACAACACTACATGACATTCTCCTTTTACTCTTTTAAATACTACTCAAGCTCATGCTCTCCTAACCTAGTTTGAGTAGAATTTAGAACTATATTTATAGCAGCTTTTCCACTCTGGAAACTGCCTTCACTTGCAAAAAGGATGTTCTCTAGTAATTAAGTTGTGTATTATAAGCTGCAGTATTGCCCCTGAGCAAAAGTTTGGGCTAAGCCTGCCCACTTTTGATCCCAATTTCCTAATTATTATGGACCACCCTCTTCACTTGTGTTTCTGTCAAGTGTGAAGAGCTCATGAGGATTGGTTGTATCAGTTCTTTTCACAAGGGAATTAAGCTGCATTCAAAATGCTGCAGGAGGTAACGCAGAGTCAGCAAGCTGCAGTGCCCTTCTCTCAGACATTCCTCTTAAATCATGCTCTGAAGGAGGGATGTAACAGAAATAGCATTAGCCAGAAGTGAACACTTCATATCAAATACTCAAGCTGAATCTTTGCCCAATTTCCAAACCAATTCAAAATGCACTATCAGATTAGAAATTCTGGGGGTTTTGTCATCAGTTTTGTAGTTCTTGCAGAAACAGGACTGTGAGAACAACTCATTGGCCCAGGAAATGGAGTCAGTGGAGTCGCTCAGCTGCAATATGCAAATTCTGAAAACTTGGTTTTCTCAGCTTCCTAAAGCTCAGGCTGTACAGCTGAGCCAGAGCCATGTGACTGTGAGTCTGCCCAGCTAAAATGGGTTCTCCCTGGCTATCTCCAGCACACATACTGTTCCCACAGACTGTGCCTGTCATCACCAGCTGTACCACCTGCTTGGGCTGCTGGGGCCCTTCTGCAGCTCCTCCTATTACCGAGCCATTTACTCGTAATAGCCTCACCCTGGCAGTGGGACAAGGCAATCAGGGAAGATGCTGGTTCTCTCTGGATCTGAAGAACATGATATCCCTTCTGAGGGCTTTAGAAGGTGCTGATATCACCCCTCTGTCAGTTCCACCTCTCCTCACGAGCACAGTCCCAGACATGCTCTTGACCCTTACACATACCTCTCCTCAGATCATCCTTGCTCTTAAGTATGAACAGAAGCCTCCAGTGCACAGCTGAGGAAGGGACAGAGCAATACCTCACTGGGCTGTCTGATGCAATCCACTGAGCTACATGCTCCCATTTATTTGACAGAAGCCAGGAAAATGTGTCATAAACTGAATCCCACTTCTTGCTGCTTTGCTTGGAGATATTTGGGGTGCACCTGGGAACAGCTGTGCATTTGCTGACAGAGAAGAGAGAAGTTCTGTCAGTACAGCTGTCAGAAGTCCCCAGCTACTTGTGGCTTTTTCAGCTGGAGGAAGAGCTGAAGATGAGGAAGTCAGCTAGGATGTAGTGGGGAGGGTGGTGTCCAAGGTGCTCATTTAGCCAGACCAGCTCTGATGTGAAGTTACACACTTAGCTGTAAATGGAAAATACACAGCTTCCCAGGAAAATCTACTTTTGCCATACTCCCATTTTGACCTGAGCCAGGCTGGACAGTCTCTGCTCTTCAAGGGAAAGATGTGGTTAAAAAGGAAGAGAAAAGACTACACTGTAGGGCAGTACTCTCTTCCTGTTACAGGCTCATTCTTCCACAGCCAAGGTGAAAATGGCTGATGGCCTGCAGATATTTCCTAGTACAAGTGAATGAAAAAAAAAAAAAAAGATACAACAAATCACTGCCCAGAGGAAACAAGAAACTCCCTCACTTGTACAGGTTATGGTACAATGCAGTGAAGGATACATTTTTTTAAAAAAAGTCAGGACAAGGAATAGCACCATATATTTAAATATATTTCCCTTACTTACACATGTCCCAAACAGTCCTTCCTCTCCCTCAAGATTTAAGCTGCTATACCTTCTTCACACTGCCCTGAACAATATTTATCTCATGTATAGCATGGAGCTGATATAGCTTCATGTCCTAGTTCAAAAGAGCTTACACATTTCTCTCCCAATCCTGGTGAAAAAGCAATTCCATTTCCAGTACACCTCCTGGCTCTTATTCTGTACTGCCCTACTTAGGCTCTGCAAAACTTCCAAACTTTGTGGAACAAGCACCCAACTATGTGAAAGTGTGTGTAAAATTTTTGCCAATTGTCTGGGTTGCACTTTCTTGCAACCTAAATAACGAATCTCAGCTTTAGCAATCTACATTGTGTGGCGTCTCAAGTAAACCATCCCATGTTTATTCCCATCAAGGTATGTGTCCAATGCATAAATGACAGATCCTCACAGGATGGAAGCTAAAGCAGATTTGCTGTCCGTGCTGACAGAGCAAAGCAGGCTACCAGTTTTCTACCACAAGAGAGTAAAGCAGAAATATTGTTAAATTTGGAGGAAGACTCCTAGGAGCCAAGATCTGAACAGCTATAGAAGCCAGAAATTCCCCAGTCAGCAATGCACTTTTAAACACAAGCCTGACTGACTGGAATTACTTATGTGCTTAAAATTACACGGACACTGAAGTAATTGCCAAATTGGGGCCAACAGCTATATCTGACATGGTGAGCCAAAACATTCCCTAACCCATTATGTACCAATGTTCCTGCTCTTGAACCTGCACAAAGACCTGTGCCATTAATATGTAACTGAAGCCCTTGACTGAAAGGCTATGAAGGACCTATTGCTAAACATTAAGCTAGACATTTGTCCACCTGGACAAAGATCATATGCATGCATGTGCAGGTCATCAAAGCCAGGTGGAACCTGTAAAGACAAATGAGCTGGCCAGAAATCCTCTCAGATTTTCTGGACAGCTGTGTGCGTGCTTTCAAAACATACTCTGATGACACCCAGGACAAGCAGATTCCAAATCCAACTTCTGAATGAGGACATGAACCTTGGGCTGAAGGAAATTCCTCTCCTTTGTTATCTGTTGAGCCTTTCATCTGCATTTGCTCCCGGCTGATGTAACGACACCTCATCAAAATGGTTTCTAAGAATATCAAATGCATTGCTCAGAGCGCCTGCCACATAATTCAGAGCTGAGCACCACAGCACAGGGAATTAGGCCTTCATTTCCGTTTGTGGCCCTTAGATGAGAGAGTTGCTAATTCAGCAGTTCATTTCAGAGAAAAATCTAATATCTGCCCCTTTTCAAATCAGGTGGGGAGCTGAAAATTCAGGGTTGGCAGATCAAGCAGACAGGCTGCAGGCAGAGAGATTGCACACAGAGTCAGGATGTTCTCTGGCATGATCCTATTTATGAACAGCGAACATGAATTCCTCCTTCTGTCAGTAGAGGAGAAATACATGAAACAGTGACAATATCTGAGGTCACAGCTGCAAATGCCTTTGAAGGTGAAATTGTTGGTGTGGAAAAACCTTTAGTACCGTCTTAATCAAATTTCATTGTTGGGCCAAACTGAAAAAATAAAAAAGGAGGTAATTAAAAATTAAAGTCCTAAACTGTTCCTGAAAACTCCTACTCAGCTTCTGCATAACCTTGAAGCTGTCCCAACTCTCTGGCTGACTAAGTTGCCTAAAGGTGCCTCTGCACAGACCCAGAACTACCTGCCCTGGCAAAGCAGAGTAGGTCACTATATAGTAGCTGCCTGAAGAGTACCAAAATCTAAAGAGCAAGTGCTCTTGTAGACCTGCATTGCACACTTTCATTTCCCACCAGCAAGCTGCCACCTTTTCTCAGAGTTCACAAGAAGAGCTTCAGTTACAATGACATATTAAAGAAAAAAGAAAAAAAAATTAGATGACTGCAAGGACACACAGGTGTGAATTCCACGTGACATTCTCACATGCTAAAGAAGGGCAAGAGCTCAGGTGTGCTGCTGTCCACACCACTTCTTCCTAGCTAGTCCTGGTGAAGTTGCATTGCCAAATATGAAAGCATTAACTGACTTAGACACTGGGCAGGTTCAGAATTCCCCAACCACCCAACAGGTATCCAACAGCCTATAGAAAGATGCACCTCACCTACTGGGTTTATGAGATATTATTAGCTGCCCCTATATGCACTACAGGTAAGTGAATGATGAGCCTGCCTTGAGCATCAGCAGGTGTTATTTCTCAAAAACTTGTGATTACTAGGAATGCTTGTTAGTGAACTAGAAGGTAAATTAGAATAGTCCACCATGATGATACCAACAGAGTGTCTAAACCTGGACCACTCCCGTGACAGAAATATTTTCTCTTAATACAGAGGACATTTTGGCAGTCCCAAATCTTCTGAGGGAAAACACACAGACCACAATTTTTGTGTTGCATCTGTGGAATAATTAGTGACACTTTCTATGTTTAAAGCGCCTTGTACAGGAGAAGTGGGGTGAAGCAAATTGTATATACTCTACCCATACTTAAATGTACCCTCCTATGATTACATCAGGTCATTCTGTTTATTAAAATATTTTTGGAGGGACTTCCTTTAGCTTTTAAAACAAAAAAATTAAAGGCCAGTGTAATTGCAACAGTGACTGTCTTTGCAGGTGCTCCTCATCACAGCCTGGCACCAATCAGTGAGAAGGAATTTCTGAGTGCACTTACTTCCCACACCTGTGCCACCAGGGCTGACTTAATATAATTAGTGAATGTTCATTTGCTGTGTCTTGTGCTGCTGATCACGGTTAAGAAGTTTCCACTCTGTGGACACTTAATCTTATGTCTCTGTCAGAGTTCCACCTATCTCAGCTCTTATCTATCTAATTACTACAGAATGCAATCTGACTCTACAAAAGCTCAAGTTGGAAAAAAAAAAATTAATAAATAGATCAGCTGGTAGAACTGACATGACAAGAACTTCTGGAGAAATAAAGGTCATAAAACATAGTCAGACCAAGTATCTCTTAAGCAACTTAATTTGCCCCTCTCACTGTGCCCTAAGACCAACTGCGCTTCAGAGGAAGAGCAAAATTTTATGGCAGGGTTTGTATGTTGCCTTGCTCTTTATGCTGACTGGACTCTCAGGTGCTGTTGTGATAAAAATAATAGAAAACAAAATAAAAGAAAGAATGGAAAATTTATGTAATTCTTCAAAGGAAAGCCTATTTTGATCTGTTTGTTTTACAGCCTAAATATTACCACACTGTCAAGCTTGTCTCCCTCAGGGCACTTGATGGTTAAGTTTTGTAAGTAAATCACAAGTGTCTGCTTAGGACAGGGAGTTCTTTAATTTTTATTAAACCTCTTCTAGGCTTTAGGTGCTAGTAAGACATGCAGGTATCAAGCTAATTTGATTTCCAGCCAAACAATTTGACCACTCACATTCAGCCACAATTCTGAAAGCATCTTGAACATTTAGAATGTTTGCAAAAATTTCCAGTCTTCTCCCTTCCAAGAGAATATTCATCAGCAGATAGGGAAGAGAAGTAAAGATTCCCCTTTCTCAGGCCAAACTATAACTCCCCATTCAAAGTCAGCGCTGTTAATTGTCTTTGAAAGTATTTATGTTTCATCAGTGTCTAAAGGCCTTAAAGCAAAGCAGAGCTTTGTTAGGCCTGGCATTACATAAGGCAGAGAGAGTGAGATTCTGTCCTGAAGTGCCTTCAGTCTAAGTACGAAAACCAAAATGAGCACATAAAAGTAACAGAAGGACTGAAAATAAATGACTTGTCTGAGATCTTGCAGCTAGCCAGGAATGCACTGGTCTCACTTGTAATTCTCAATAAAGTTTTTTCAAAAGAAAAAAGTAATTAATGTGATGATCTCTTTCTCCCTCCATCTCCATTGTAGAAAACACATATTGGTATCATGTAATCTCTATACTTGACAACTACAAGCATTTAAGGAGCTTTAGTTGCTGGTTCTTTCTCACTGGGTAAAGAACTGAGGTTGAAAGTCTGATCTCTGTTTGAAAGGACTGTGTTGGGTAGAGAGGTTATGAAGATTTCACATGTAACAGGCTCTCTATCCCCAGGACTGGATTTTATTAGGTCAATGTTTCAAAGACATGGCTGTGATGTCCAATAAGGACTATGGCAGCATTCAAACAAAACTTGTACTCAGAAGAGCATAATACAAGAGGCTTCTTCTCAGAAATATCCCATTACATACACACTCATTTCCACCTGAGACTGAATTAGTCAAACCCTATTCAATGCACTTAGGTTAACTCTACAGAACCCTCTGGACTGCAAATCAGATTGGCAGAAGCTGGAAGAAAAGGTTTACTCAGACATTAGGAACAACTCAGGCATCCAAGTTCACAACAGTTATGACTCAGTCTGGCTCAATTTCTGTTCGGCAGGTTAAAATGCATTGTTTGTACCAAATAAAGCATAAAAGACAGGTGCACTGTCTCTTGCACCTCACTGCTGCTAGAGCTGTGGGACACAATGCTCCCCATCCCTGACACTCACAGAAACTTCACCTGCAGCTTCCTGCTTGTAGATTTTCTCGTGGGACAAGGCTGGGCTCAGTGATACAGGGGACTCTTCAGGCAGCTCTGAGTCTTTTTATCTTGCCAAGTCCTAGAGTCAATATGGTGAGATTGTTTCTACTCTTCAAGTTGGTCTGATCCAACCACTCTTTTTCAGGAATGATAATGAAGTGGTGTTCTCATTAACACATTTGATGCATTACTCTAAAGGATTCAACCCTGACCCTTGCATTAACCTTTTTTCTCAGCTTTATTCTTGGAAGAAGAGCTAACAAGGCTGATTTCCTCATGTTCTAAGAATGCATTATCTTCCTTTGGCCACTGGGCAGGATGGTGTCATCTTTTTGAAACAACAGGGATATTCTTGATTTACACTGAAAAGAAGATAGAAAATTGTGTAATGTGATGTAATTTGGGGGAAACAAAATCCTTTCTCTGTTTTTTTTTTCTGTATCCCATAGAGAGTCAAGAGAATGTTTCTCAAGTAGCTGAAGGTAAGTAGCAATTACATTACCAGGACTTTTTTTTGCACTTTAGCCAAAGGAAGTTTTGCTTTAACGTGCATAAAATGAACAGTCTGTGATGCAGAGACACAACTATAGTCTCTCTTCCATAAGGAAGCACATAAAATCCAGACTACAGCGAGCAGCCTGATATCCTTACACACTCACTCTCACATTCTTTACTCCCCATGATACTTCAGATTGTGTTGCATCGCGGAAAAGTTTCAGGGTAAAAGGAATCCCACACAAATCCACTGATATCTTAGTAGGCTGCAGGCCATTACACTAATGTCACTGAACAATCACTCTAGTCCTTAAAAATGGAAATAGGACTGGCACTGCCATTTCCCCCTGGTGTTCCAGCTGTGCTCTAAAAGAAAAGGACAGCAGCTGGTATTTGTGCTCTGTTATGCAACCAGGATGAGAAACACTTATTTTGGTATCCAGCTTTTGTTTAGGCATGACAAAAATACCAAACTGCTCAGAAAGGAAGTTACAAGCATATGAGAAAGCTGAAATTAAATGCATATAAAACCACCAAACCTGACACAGTGAGGAACCTCTGCTGGCATTTCCTCAGGTGAGTTTACTCACAGGTTTGGACCTTTGCCCTCATCTCTAGCCAAAGGGCAAGATATAGACCTGGGAGTCTTGAACATCACTGTTCCTGAGCATGTGTTCTCACTACCACAGTTAATTGAGAAGTATCTTGAATTAGAACTGAGTAACTCAGTTCTCCACTTTAACTCCCAATGAACTCATGTTTCTTTCCCGTGGTTCCTTTCATTTCAAGAAGCTGTGGACTCCAGGTACCAAATGTTCCTGCACTGTGGGGTGCGTCCCACTGCATGTGTGACTGTTCCTGGCGCTAGAGGAGGTAACTGGACTGTTGCTGCAGCGCTGCAGAGACCTGCCCTCCGCTCCTCAGCAGTACAGCAAGATGGCTGTTGTACCACCTAACACTGCAAAAAACTGCACCAACTGCACTTCACCACACCTCTTCCCAGGACATAAAGCCTCAGACTTTCTAGCTTCCAAAGTTTTGCTTTAACAGTATCCACCTACTTCATCTTTTTCTTCCCTACTTATGTTTCAGAAACTCAGGCGGCAAGAACACACCACTTACCAATGCAGGATGTCTCCAGTAGTAACTAATGGACTACTTTGGAAAACATAATTGCTGGGTTGGGGTTTTCAATACGTCTCTGAAAACATAATCTCTTATAATTTGAGTCCTGACTATGCTACCACCTACTAACATACAGAAAGACTCACCGAAGTGGAACTGCTCTTTAGTCTCACCATGATTAACACCTGCCACAGGAGATGTAAATTCCCTAGCAGCTATGAGCTAGGATTAGAACAAGGTTGAGGTTTTTGTGTTTGGGTTGGTTTTTTTCTTCCAATGATGAGGAAAAATAAAGAGCTTTAAGAGACATGGAAGGCAACATTTTTTTCCCACCTTTCTCTTTTCCCACTTCTCAAACACAAGAGATTTTTTTTTTTCCCCTTTTGGAATTTGCTTTGGAAACTTTAAACGCTGATGGGGAAATGTGTTGCAATAATTTTTAGAGCAGTCTCCCTTCCTGTACTTCAAGTGCCCTACCAAATTTATTCTACCTTAACTACCTGCATCACTAGGTACTTCCTAAAATACAATTTACAGTTCATGAAACACTTTCTGCACATCTGCAGAGAACGGGCTGATTACATGGTCCCAACACCTTTCTGCAACTCAGCAACTAATCTGGATGAAATACCTTCTCTCTTGACATCATGTTTCTGAGCAGCCAATGGTAATTCCACAAGAATTAGCAGTCCTCCATGGGAAGCGAAGAGATAGGACTCAGCATTGCCAACTCCCAAATATTTAGGAGAATGTTTCTTGCTCCTCTCTCCCCCCTGTAAAGTAGAATCAACATGTTTACACAAGAGCACTGAATTTCTAAATATAATTGTAGTCCTCATAAGGCCAGATAAAAGTTTGAAATAGTGATGATAACATTTTTCTTATTTTGTGAACTGCTTTACTTCAAAACTAATGTCTGAATCTGGTGGAGGTATGGGTTGGGACATGAGGAAAAGGCAAAATTTTATGTCTATGCTGTAAAGAAAACTTGTATCCAGATTACAAAACACTATTCTAGTGGAAATCTTAAGGTATTGAGTTGTAAACATAGACAGATCTTAATGCTTTTCGGTTACTTTGAATTCCTCTGAGTGCTGATATACGAAAGTTAATGATATGCAAAGCAAGTATGCATCTGAAGTTTCTCAGTATGCAAGAGATCTACTTCTGGTATTTTGTCCTCAGCTTCAAAAAAATCCTAATTAGGGACCGGTCCAATCTTTTAATGAGCTTGTAACAACATTTAACTCTGCAGCCACATGCTGTTCAGATTGCCTTTCCTATTTTAATGTGAGTTAAATTGGGGTTTAACTTTTACTCATCTCCTAACTTTCTCAGCTGTGATTAATCCTCACAGAGCAGTGATTTGGCTGGTATTTGTTACCTCGGACATGCTGCTAAATTGCTACTACCTGTCCTAACAAGCCCTCTGACTGAGACAGCTGACAAAGTCTAAAAACAAAATGAAAGGGGAAAACAGCAACAAATTCTCCTCAGCTTAATTGGGTGGTGTGAAAAAGGGGTTACCTCATCAGCCTTTGTAATTTTCAGGGATTAATTAAAGGATAATGTTTGGTGCAGAGGAGTTTATGAGGCAATAAATAGCTTTTGCGGCTGATTAAGTGCCAAAGCAAAGCTGATAAAGGCATCTAATAATTGCAAAAGCCATTTAGTGCCTTGAATACATCTCTGCTACGGATGCAAGTCTTACTCTGTGACAGATCAGCAGCAGCCTAACGAAACGGAGAGGAGCCCTCCTTGCCTTTAGAGACCTTCGGTGGGTAACTAGAAAAATCCGCAAGGTGTGCAACTCGGTCCCGGCTCCAGGCTGATCCTCACCTGGCAGGAATCCAGAGCCGCAGCTGAAGCCCTCGGTTTTGCTGCTCTGCAAACACTCGAGCAGCGCAGAGCCACCGCCCCGGGCCCCACCTGGCCGGGGCCTGCACAACAAGAGACCTTGCCCGCCTTGCCCGCCTTGCCCCGGGGTCTGGGGCGAGGGTTGGGTTTTGGGCACACAACGGCAAACCCGGGAGGGGGATGAGATGGGAAGAGGGGGATGAGATGGGAAGAGCAGGAATTTGAGGCCAGCTTGCACTGGGCAGCGGCGATCAGTGGGACCTCTGAGGGCAGGGGGAGCTGGGGGGATCCCACACTGTGCCCAGCCCCGGCAGCCAGGGCGGCCTCACAGTACTGAGGGTCCATCCCTCCATCGCCTTCCCCCGTGAGTGCGGTGGCAGGAACCCGAGGAGCATGCCATTTGGAGTGTGAGGGATAGTGAGGGCAGGAAGGCGGGGAAGGGTTAGGTTGGATATTAGAACAGACTTCTTCACCCCAGGGGTGGTTGGGCACTGGAACAGGCTCCCCAAGGAAGTGGTCACAGCACCAAGCCTGACAGAGCTCCAGAGCTGTTTGGACAATGCTTTCAGGAACATGGTGTGACTCTTAGGGCAGTCCTGTGCAGGGCCAGGAGTTGGACTCAATGATCCTTGTGGGTTCCTTTCAGTTCAGGATATTCCGTGGTTTCATAACTCTATGAAGGCAGCGCTGGCTGCTGCATCCTCAGGGCTGGTGTTGGGCCTTGGAGCTCATGTGGAAGGGTTGTAGTTTCTCTCTAGGTTTCTGTGCAGATGCAAGAAGCTGTTGGGCATTCATAGCCATCTGCCATTTAAACTTATTTGGACTTTGAGATTGGCTGGTTTGTTTTCTCCTTTGGGGTGGCACAGCAGGCTCCTGTGGTGGTGGTCAGAGATACTTTTCCTGCTTAAGTGGAAGGGGATGAAGCAGCACCCACCAGGCTCCTGGGGGTAAGGCATTCTAATCTCTTCCCCAGCAGTACTGCCGTGGCTTTGCCAGCTGTGACCTCATCTATATTGGAGGCAAAAATACTGCACAGTGGGAAACTGGGAGAAATAAACCAAACAGAGCCAGGGAAAATAGGCTGACAGCAAGTGCATCCCATGTCCTTCTTCCTCCTTTGCTTTCCCTGTCCCTACACAGCCCATGTAAACTGTCATGGGTTTTGGCATTTTTTCACTCTCCTTGCTTTGTTTGCTGCCTTGCTCTTCAGCTGATAAATAATAGGCACAGCCAAAGAGTGATGCAACTTCTTACTGTGAGAACACAGAGTTCTGCATTTTATAAACAATAATTAACTACTGCTGACTGTGCTGGCCGTGAGAAGCCTGAAATGCTGATCACATCTTGCAGCTCTCACCAGGGCAGCAAAGAAAGCAGAAGTATCAACTTTGAATTCTGCCACGTTGTCCTTTCCAGCTTGCAAATAAACTGATTATTAAATTGATACGATACCTAAGTGGGTGAGCTTTAAATTAGTTGTAAACAAAGAGAGACACTGGTGGGCTGGCACTGACTGTTGGTTGTGTTATTGTGCATGATTCCTTCCTCTGCCATCTCTTGAAAACACATACTCTTGAATATGAGCATGGGCCGCATTTTGACTTTATGCCCAGAAGTGAGCTTTGCCCATTTATGTAGGTATCCAAATGTGTCCAGATGAACATGAAATAGCACCCGAGTACCTAAAGTTTAGTTGACAAGATTGTTGTAGTTTGTGAGTGATGATATTTGCAAAATAGAGGCACCAAGAATGAACAGTTGCAAGTGTCCCAGAAGTGTTTTATAATTCGGACTGTGTGGAGGCAAGGGCAGTGTGGAGAAATAGATCAGAATACAGTGCAGCATTTTCCTAAAGGCACACTTGTTTTGGTAATGCAAAGTCAAAAGTCAATTTTGCTGTTAAGCGAGGCAGCTCGAATTCAGAAAAAAGGCAGGAATTTGAATGCGTTGTTTTCTGGGAGTTGATGTATTTTTAATGTCTTCCCTCCCTGGCTACAGCAGAGAGCATGACAAATTCAACTGACTTTTTTCAGTCTCTGTTCTTGCAAAAGCAGATTTTAACATCTGCGTTAGCTTTTCCCTTGGCTTACCATTACAGATTTCTACTTGAAGGCTTTATTTCTCAGATGCTGGGCTGTGATTGATAATTAAATCTCTGCAAGTGCAGTATGAGTCATGAGAAACAGGGTCAGAATACGTAAATGTGTATCTGGAGAGCGCAGTATTTACTCGGAGAGAGCTAACACAGAAAAGCAGCAAAAAGCACACAAGTTAAGCACACGATCCGCCTGGGCCGCTACACAGAGCAGAATTCCCATTTTCTCAATGGAGTATCTAAGCACCCAGCCTGCATAAACTGTGAAATGTAATTACCCTGACATATGGGAAATCTCTGGCAGGCACAGCCTTGGCATGGATAGCACAGCATAGCACAGCATAGTCCTGCAAAGGCCCCTGGAACTGGAGAGTATTGGAGACATGGCCAGCATGTTCCGATAGCTCAGCTATTTCTGAGCCTCTGACTGAACTGCAGAGTAGTTTAATTTGCTGTGTCCCTGGAACAGCCATTTGGCAGGATGCAGTGTATCCTTCCTTTCTCCCCACTCCTGCAGCTTTTGCACTTGAGGCTGAATTTATGGGTTTCAAGTTTCTGCTCTCTGGATCGACCTCCTTCCCTCATCTGAAAAGGGAAATTGAGCAGTAAACGTTTTCCTTTAGCATGTGGAATTTTCCTCTTACAACTTAGCAAATCCTGGTCTGAATTTTACTTTAAAAGAAAACACTGAAGGTCATAATCTGTAAGTTTGTTTTTGTTGATTACTTGGTAAATTGTCAGAGACACCCAACTCCAAGTTAGCTATCCAAATGACTGAGCTAAGAAAACAGAACAAGTCTTGACCATGTGACTTTTTAAATGTTTGATAGCCTTAAGGAAGGATAGACAGCCTAACAAATTTCCCAAACCCATGTGTGCTGGTTTGTGCAGATACAAGGCTGGTGGTACAACTTAAGATGTAAAGCTGCAAGTTTGGATCCCAGTGGTGACAGGAAGTTAATAAAAATTAATCTAATAAAACCTCTCAACCTTGGCAAAGGACAACTTTTAAATAAGAGTTTCTCTCTTGTCTTCTTGCATGTCTACTGCAGCATATGCACAGTGTAAGCATAGCCTATTTAGCTGTTGCCCAAGAAAAAAAGATACAGAAGAGCTTGGCACGGACATTCTACTCTTTATGTTAAAGGTACCTTACTGTTAGCAATAGAAGAAATTTAAGTTTTTGTTGTTATTGCATAAGACTGATGAATGGAGAGGACTTGGCATTATGAGCACCATGCTTGCTCCAACCAACAGAGCTCATCTCAGGGTTCATACCAGCAGAGCTCTGCCTGTGCACACACAGAGCAGATGAAGAGCATCTCCTGTTTGAGTGACACCCAAGATTACTGAATTATGTCAGTGTGAAGTTAGGGCTCTGTTACCCTGCTGCTATATGGTCCTCCCACGAGGGGACTGGCATTCCTGTACTGGAGAGGGCAGTGCTGTCAGTCTCACACCAAAGGAAGCTTTCTCTTGCTGGGCAGAATCCCTGAGTCTGGTCTGGCTGCCAGAGTATCAACTAAATCGTGATTCCTCAACAGGGAGTTGGCCATAAAAACAGACAGTGTAACTGAACAGATACCTCCAAACCTGCTGTAGAGGAAAATACTGGAGAACTAGTGAAGGCACTAGAAGATAAGGAGCCAACTGAAAGGGTTTCTGACACAAATTCAAAAGTCATGTCTTTTAATAGACCACTGAAAGAATTTAGATGGATTATCATCTCTATAAAATGCTTATATTCAGAGAACTGTCCTTGAAAGTAATTAACTTAAATGTGATTTAAAAGGTGAAATAATTTTTACTCTAAAACATCTCTCTGCCTGGTTTAAAGAAAGAACTCCATCTTCCAAGCTTTTGATTACAAAGCAACTTAGTACAAGTCAGTTACTTCCGTGGTCCTTAAAAGCTTTAAAGCTTGCCCTGTGCCAAAGCTCTATTAACAGTGCACACCAAGCTAGATTTAACACTACATTATTTACCATTTGTAAGCAAGTTAATAAAATGGTGTGTGAGTATCTTTTCATCTTACAAGTTTTCCATAGTTTCTAACATGGCTTAAAATTTGCCCTACTTCTGCTTGAATTAAGACTTAATTAGAAATATGTGCTCTTTGCCTTACAATCTGCAGAACTATGAGACAGTAGGGAAGGTAAAGGTAAATGTAAGCATTTCTCTTTCAATCTGGTAATCTTAAGGTAAAACATAAGATTTATAAAGATAATGGACTAAAGCAAAAGACTCAACTTGAACTAATTTGAGTTAAACTAAATCACTATGTATACCTTGGATATTCAGAGTAATTTTGCTTTCAGCAAGCTTGGAAAAAAACTTCCAAAAGCATTAGGGAGAAGGATAAAAAAAACAACCTAGAAACCTGCAATAGCCATAAGTAAATTCGCAGAAAGCAAGCACCTTTCTGCCTAAATGGATTCCAAAGATAACATGCATGGAGAAAGACAGGCTTGTTAGATTGAATTCTTACTTAAACTAAGTACAACAGACACGGCAGAAGGTGTGTTTATGCAGACCTGGTGCATGTTTGCAGAAGGTAGTTCTCCATTTAGTTTTAAGTAGAATTTCAAGCAGTCCTTAAGTTTGGTTGAAAAGCAGGAGTATGCGTACAGTTGTTTCAAAGTCATTCTTTCCAGCCCAGAATGTGGTCATCAGTAAGAGTTTTCACAGATTAGAGGGCTCTGAATCAGGAACTACATTCATTTGGGGTCTGGCTTTGGTGACTATTAGTGGTTTTTTGATGCTATTAAATGATGAGAGAGACTAGTTTATAGCAATGCAAATTACACACAATGCATATTACACACAATGCATCAAGCCTTGTGAGTATGAGGCAGTGGAGCAGGCTGCCCAGAGAAGTTACAGATGCCAAATCCCTGGAAGTGTTCAAGGCCAGGTTGCTCCAAGATCTGTTCAATCTGGTGTAGTGGAAGGTGCCCCTGCCCATGGAAGGGCTTTGGAACTGGATGATCTTTAGGGTCATTTCCAACCCAAAGCATTCTGAGTCTCTGCATGGTTGTACTCAGTTCATGTTTCTTTGGGCCTCCAGTGACTCCACCTGCAGTCAGTCAAGGCTCAGGCTGTACCCTCATTAGCACTTAACCTGCACTAGGGGCAGAGCTGGAGAGCAAAATGATTGGTGCTGAGAATCTGACATATTTGAAGGCGTCATTTCAGCCTAGAAATAAAGAAACTTTTCTGTTCCAGCCCAGACCCTGGTCTGGTCCAGCTGAATACCCATCAAACAGATCAAATGCACTTAGGAGGCATTCTAAGAGCTATATCTTGCTGGAGTTTTGCTGTAAGTGAAGCCAGTTTGTGCACTGAGGACACTGCACAAGCAAGCCAGATCATGGCAAATGCTCTGCTAGTTTGAAAAGCATAGAAGAGCTCTTCATTAAATATTAAGGTAACAAAACTCCATTTTTTATATACTTGGTGCAGCACTCCTGTTGGTTTACATTTCAAAGCATTAATTCACAGAACACTTAAGATCAGTCAGTACATACAGTAATCTTGAAATAATTATTCTAAGTTCTGCCTTCCCCTGTATTCCAGGTGCAAGAGTGTTCTTGATGTGATATATAAGAGAGCCATTGCTAAAATTATTATGGTTGCATAGCAACCTCAATGTGATAAATAACTGGTTTAAAACAGTCCTATGCTGTCTATTTCTTTTCCAATAGGACCCAAACAGTTTCTTACCACTGCACCTAATAAAAGACTTGAAGAAAAACATATGCAGTTTTTATGACTAAGAAGTTTCTTTATTCAAATATCTCATTATTTCTAGGCACTATCACCAAATCACTGCACCAAGTTATCTTCAAGTACGCATTATTCCGGCATTGTAACTTCTCTGCAAACACCACCAAGCCCCATCTTGTCTCCCCTGCTTGGATCATCAGCTGAAAGCACAACAGAAATAGTCTGAAGGTAGAAATTAACCAATATAATACTCATCATCCAGCTATAATTTCCAAAAGCATTAGGTTTTTTATGTAGCCAGGTAAGTCTTCTCTACAGAAACAAAACTAAACATGGACAAACTCAACATACAACTTATATATTCCCAGTTTGTTTTATTTTCATGGAATGCTAATTCAGTTACAATCTGGCAGTTCATAACTACTGAAATGTGACATTAATTCGTCTCCAATGCTGTAGAACTGTCTTGATTTATATAGTTTTAAAACAATCTTATTTTACAATAGTTGAGGTCTCTGGTGGTTTTTAAGCTCTGATGCTTAAGCACACAGCAAGCTACAAACCTTAGGTTTTATATTTATACATATATTCTATGTATTCAGACAACTGCTGTAAGTTATCTATAATTTAATATTTATAAAAAGTGCATATACTGGTACATATGCACATCTAGAAACACACTTTTACTACTGCCTCCCTTTTTTATAAAAAGCTGCATAACATACAGCCATATTATTCTCACTTACTGCTATTAAAGTCTTTTACTATCTTTGTTACACAATTTTAACTATTCAATTACCTCAAACTGATGTAGGTATTTCTATGTGTATTTTCTCCTAAAGAAAAAACGTCCTCCCTATTCCTTTAAGAAGCTTTAAGTCATGCATCAGTTTAGTACACAGTCACTTTTAGCATGGATTTTAGAATCCTAGACAGTGTAAAATCTACTTCTGGAAAATTTCTGTCTGTATATTTAATTTCTTCTTTTAGTTACAAAAAATATATAGGATTGAAACATACTGAATACATGCATCTCTCAAAGTGGCTATATTTTAGCCTTATAGATAAATTAAAAAAGTACACCCCTGCTAACAGGATGCAAACATGGCCTCAAATAGGCCATTACCTGTATTTAATAGAGCTCATTACATTAAAAAGTTCAAGTCAGCTGTTCTCACAAGATGGTGTCAAAAGACTGAAGAGTGCGATATATTTATAGTCAATGTACAAAGGTGGGTGCACGGGCCTAGTGCCATTCCATTATTCAATACTTTCAAGGCTTCCAGGCTTTGCCTCTGGTGATGTAAGTCCTGAAATGATCTGAATGAAAGCTTAAGTTGAAAACTGTTTTTTTAACACACCATAAAAACAAGCTGTGTTTAAAAGAAAAATGTACACTGAACAACCTGAAGTACTCACTGAAACAACTATACAAAACTATTATAGATACAGAAAGAAATAATGGTGGACTTAACTGCAAACACAAGTAACACTTGTTAACAAATGTAAAAACCTGCTTTGTTTTAATTCTTCTACCAAGTAAGAATTTGCAGCTGTTCAGAACAAGTAAAATTCAAACCACCTCACAATGTTTACATTTAAAGTTTTTATACAGTGCAAACGTTTAAGACAGAATAACTTCCCAGTGAAACAGATGACACTACTTCGTGCCAGTCTTCTGAAGAGTCTTCTTTCAGTAAGTCTATTTACACATTACGCTAAAGGTTCACTCTATATGCTTTGAAGTTTGCTGAATATCAGCAGAAAAATATGTGAACTAGCAGCAGTTGTATTACAAATATGTGATGGTTACTTTAATGAATGCATAAAGTTTTCAAGACTGTATTCAGTGTCATACTGCTCTTGATCCCATAGTTCTCCAAGGTTTTCGAGTACTGATCTCATTGATGCTTTCCCAGAAGAGGTAGAGGTATCTGCTTTTTCAGTTTTTCCATCCTTTGCAAAAGAAAAAAATTCCTGTTAATATACAGAATAATGTTTTCAGGAATCTAACAAATTCTTCAAGTCTGATAATTCTTCTGGGGAAATACCACTTCCTCCTGGTGTTCAGAGAGCTGTCTACTATTCATCAGTCCAACTTAAGCATTTGTGTGATTAAATTTTACAATTCAAAGCAAAGCTTTTCCCTAAGCCGACTCTATTTTTGGTAGGTATTTGTAAAAATGTTTCTTTACCTTGTCAAGAGTGAACAGATCAAGAAGCTGCTCCGTTCCCATGCTCTGTAGGCTTGCATTTTCTTGGCTGATCACTGTATTTGCAATATTCATTTTGAACTTTTGAAGACCCATGATCTTCTCTTCCAGAGTTCCCCTGGTTATCAGGCGATACACATTAACAACACGTTTCTGAAAGAAAAGAAAGCACACTTAGCTAAAAAGTATCATCTTAGGTATTGAGGAAAGCAGAAGCTTTTGTTGTTTGTCATGGACAGTCTGGAGGCAGTTTGGCTTGGAGTTACCCTTCAGTAACTGTACTCAGTCTGACAGACGTTAGATGGAAAGCACAAGACTATGCCACTATATAGTAGAGGCATCTTCAGTTGCATCTGTACTCCAGAAAAATTCACTGCTGTTTACAGCTCTAGGGGAAGACTAACAGCAGTCATTCTTGCCCTGTCCAAGCACCAGAGAAGGACAAACCTGTGGGCTGCCCCTTCAGTTCCTTGTTTCAGTCCTCAGTCATCTCTTCCTCCACTGAAGTATGATTCTTCCCTGGCCTCTCCCCAGAAGCTCAGGAAGTACAGAAGGGAAGACTTACCAAGTTGGGGACAGAATAAGGAAGTACACACTTCAGCAGCTGGCATATTTGCAAGAAGCAAGTATGAATGGAAGCTTGGTAGAAACCCACATATGTCACTTTGTTATACATTACAATCTCTCTCACATGAGATCAGCAAGAAAAAAGCCACCCTTATGGGAAATGAAGAGGTTTTCACCTGCCCAATACGATGTGCCCGATCCATGGCTTGCAGGTCTCTCATCGGGTTCCAGTCATGTTCCACAAACACGACAGTGTCAGCCCCTGTCAAGTTAAGTCCCAGTCCACCAACATGAGTGGTGAGCAAAAGAACATCTATAGATGGGTCATTATTAAACCTGCATACAAGAAAAAGTTAAGTATGGTAAGTTTCATTTAAATAAAATTTACAAACCTCATCTGCTTTGAGACAGACAAAAACCCCAATTTTGCACCATATGAATAATACAGTTCATTGAAGTTGGCCTTGTACTGGTTATGAGGGGATAATGTATACCGGGAAACAATGGAATGTCTCTGCCCAGCAGGGATGCTGCCATCGAGTCGTAAGTAAGTAACTGAAGGTAACTGAGGTCTGAGAAGGTCGTGCTCCACTATATCCAGCATACTCTTCAGCTGACAGAAGATAAGCACTCTGTGCTGGGCCACAACAGCTTCTGTACCGCTTTCTGAAGATCCACCATTCCCCAAACCACAGTCTAGCAGCAGCTTTAAGTAAAAGAACATTAAGGTGTGTCATTAAAATGACCACAGATCTCATGTAAACATTGACATTCGTTGATTATCAAAAGTAGAAATGAAAGAAACAAACTGCAGAAGGAAGTATGTAAATGACAGTCACTTAAATGACAAGAAAGCAAAGTCTGGCTTCATGGTCAAACCACGAAAAACTTAAGAGTCACCAGAAAGCCATCTTCTTCACTTACTTAAATTCTACTGTAAGTAAAGCTACATAATACAATCTAACTGTATCAAGGAACTAGTCTCCTGTATAATAAATATGAAAAAAAAAAGATCTGCAACAAGAGGGACAAGAATAAAATAGAAGGTTCTTCATATGGCAACAAGTTATATAAACATCACTGCCATGAAGACTGTGCTTCCCCTTCCTCTTGAATTATCAGGGAAAATAGGGCATATCCTGAAACACCCTTGCATTCTTTTTCATTTGCTACTTAATTTTATTAAGAAGAGTTTTCATATTGATGAAATCTTAAACATCCTAAACTGTAACAGCAGTAGAGACATTTAGGAAATTTAAGGCACAACACACACACACTTACTTGTTTTAAAGCAGACAACTTAGGTGCATGTTGGATATCTCGAAGGGATGAATTCTGAGCTGCAAGTTGCTCTGTAATTCTTTTATATTCCGGATGCTGGGTTGTGAGCACTAATGCTGGATGGTTGCAGAGCTTCCGCAAGTACTGCAATGCCTTTAATTATTTAAGAAATGAAGTTCAAAGAAATAATTAGCAAGAACACAGTTACAGAAAAAGGATTAACAGAAATGATTGTAAGTATAGGGGTCACTCGGCCACATTCCACAATCTGGACTTTACAGTGTATTTTCATCAAAACTGCACATTTAAAACCTGCATTTCAAATTGTAGCCAAACACTGTTACACTCATTGTGATCTTGGTCCCTCTTTCAGGAAAAGTACAGATCACCATTTCCCACACTTTCATCTGAGTCTGCGATAGAGGAAATGGATTTGGGAGCAGTGCAGAGCCTTTGAGAATAATTGTTTCCAATTAACCAAGAGTTAATCTGCAATTCTGTAAGATCATGAACCTTCACAAATTCAGATCTAACCTTAAGAAAACATTTTGTCCATGTTTTAGAATCTCAATGTTGAAGTGTAACAGCTGATGAAATCTTACTTCCCTCATTCTGAAGTTTTGCTCTCAGTACTCAGCTTCTACAAGATCCACAAAACAGCTGAACACCAGTTGAGCAGATCACATTAAAAATACAAGACAGTGTTATGCTTCATGTGACACAAACAAAATTTCAACGTAATAGCTATATATCACATTCCAGCCATAAATACTCTTATTTAGATCATATGGCCACAAATGTCTAAGTTTAGTATTTTTTGGTTTTTACTAAACCTATAAATACAGTTACCAAAAATGTATGTACTAGGTAATAAAAATTACTGAAAAAATCTGTACCTGAAATACATGACCTGTAGATTTAAGCTTTGGTTTTTCAGTTTCTTCATTCAGTGAAATTGAAGAAACTGTTTCATCAATATCACATTTGGCACGAGACTTGGCAAAATCTTCATAAAGCTGAACCTATAGACCAGACAAGAGAATGAGTGTGTTTTTCCCTGACAGAAGATAGACAATCCTCTTGAGAGTTTAGTTTCAAGTTAAAATTCTGAATTATCATACATCAGTAAAGCTATTTCATATCTAACACAAGATAAACACTAACAACATAATCTCTTGTCATTTATTGTCTTTCAACTTGAAAAGTGTTATTAAAAAACAATCTGGAGATGCCTAGATGTTGTTCCTGAACAATGCCTAAAATTAAGCTCAAGAAATACTCTATTACTACAGGACCGGAATTATTTTTTTAAACACATACTAGAAAACCCTTTTAGTACATCCAGAGAATGTCAGAGCTGATATCAGACTGACATAGGAATACAGAATTCACGCCTTTGTGGTCTTAACTGTGCTGAAATATAAACTTTCAGCCACTTTTTAAGCATACCTGTAGAGGACTGAGAATACAATAATAATCTTGAATAATTTTGGGTGGAAGATCTTGCAGCACATCCTCTTTCATTCTCCTTAGCAGGAATGGCAGGACTTGGCGGTGCAGTGCTTCCATGGCAAGCACTCCTAGTGAGGGCAACAGCAGCAGTGTTTTAGAAGAAAAACACTTTTTTTCAAAACTTTCAGCTCCCCCTCAGTCTCTGATGTTAGAACTGACCACACTTTTTCTTTTCATTAGCAGTTCTCATTTAAAAGGCTAAAACAAAGCCCCAAAGACTGAACATTTGATCCTTACCAGCCTCTTGTTCTCGACTGGAGCTTCGGGCATCTCTGCTTGCCAGGATTGGTTTGCCATAACGAGCTGCAAATTGGCGTTCAGTGCCCAAGAATCCTGGCATTAGGAAGTCAAACAACGACCACAACTCTAAGACGTTGTTCTGAACATAAAAGAAACGTGATAAATTATTTTCAAAAGTAATAAATTGTTGCAAGGTATCAGAAAAAATTTCCATATCTATTTAAAACCCTACAAACCTCACACTACAACCCAGACCCAAGCTCCTGGAGCTTGGCTCTTCTGTCCATGTGAGTGACAGGAATACCTCTGCATGCACTTGAATGTATAAATGGACTTCCCACTGTGTCCAATGCCTTAGGTCACACACCCTGCATTCTTCTGGTTAACAAAACCCAGGACACACCAGTGGTCTTAGTCCTGGGTGAGACAGATACTGCACGGACAGTATCATCGGGACAAAACTCAAAATCTGGAGATTATCAGAATTGAGTTTCCTGCTAATTTTAATTTCCTGCTTCCCTGCCTGACACTTAAAGAGGAAGAGTGGCAGAGAAAGTCTTGCTGCCAGCTTTTGAACCCCATTAGTACCACAAAACCTGCATTCATTCCCCTATACACAGGTATACCAGGAAAGAGAAAAGATGTTGTTTTGAGCATTTAGCAGTGAAAGGCTGTTGTACAGTGTATACTTTGAACACGATGATTGATAAAAGGTTCAATATAATGGAGTGCAAGATAGACCTATTTTTTTTATTTTCTACTATTCATGCAAAATAGAAAATCAGTTACCTGGATTGGTGTCCCAGAAAGAATTATCCTGTAATTAGCAGTCAGCTGTTTTACTGCTTTTGACAGCTTTGTTTTTCCATTTTTTATTACATGGCCTTCATCAAGAATGCAGTAATTAAACTTAATATTTCTAGAAAAGAAGAACAGACTTAAGTAGCATATAAAATTCTAAGCCATTAAAAACCTCAGAAAATAAGCCAATTCTTACCTGAAGAAGTCAATGTCATTTCTTACAACATCATATGAAGCCACTATGAGATTGTGTCTTTTCACCTGGTGTTGCAACCTTAAGAAAAAAATGAGTTAATTGAAGCGTTCCTTACACATGTTATTATTTCAGCCTTTAAAGGTACCATCACAAGTGTTATCATACCCACAAACTATGCTTCAGTAGTAGCAGTAAAGTGAATTGAAAAATTCCATGTCTGATATTTTACTCGAAACCAGTTCTAAATGCAAGATGAATTACCTTGCTCTCTCAGTAGGAGGTCCTGTATAGTGCAAGGGATTAAGATATTCTTTCGAGCAAAATTTGCCCACTTCATCCACCCAGTGTCCCGTGAGTGTAGGAGGACACACCACCAAGGAGGGAAGAGGAACACTGTCCACCAGTTTTGTTCTTGCATATTCCTGAGCCCTTTAAGAGTATAGAATAGAGTTTAAAAAAAGTTGTTTTTCACAGAAGAGTTGAGGTGAGACCTGGGGAGGCCACCTGGTCCAACCCCCGCATTCAAGCACAGCCACCTACAGTTACCCAGAACTATGTCCAGATTCATTACCACAGATAAGACCTATAATTAAAGTCTAAGTCAGAATGTTATTTGTTTAAGCTTACCTGAGGCAATGATCACCTGCAAGAATGCAAATGGATTGTAAAGTTTTTCCTAAGCCCATGTCATCACAAAGAATTCCATGAAGTTTGTATTTATTGAGAAATGCAAGCCAGTTCACTCCATCCTGAAATCAGAAAAGAAGGAGTGCCTCAAGTAAAAACTGGCTTTTTGCTAGTTTAGCTTCACTTCAAACATCCATATGTTCTACCACCCAGCAGTGCCAAACCAGGAGCTGGTTTCCCACCATAAATGCATCCACTACAGCCCATTCACTAAAAAGCAGGGGGAATAAAGGGAACAACAAACACCCAAATGGTACAGTGAGGCCTGGCTTTGCAGTGGTGGGCTGCCACAGTCAGTGTCAGCAAGGCACAGCCCATTGGCCATTCCCAGAAAAAAAGGCAAAATCCAGAGAGGGGAGACACATATCATTAGAACAGTATAAGAGGCATGCATTACTTCATTTGTTCTTCCTTAACCAGAGTCCAAGATACACAGTGCACACCTGAAACCAAAAAGCTCAAAAAACCCACAAGAAAAGTGCCAGTACCTGAACAACTCCTACTATTCCATGAAATCATTTCAGACTGGAACTTTTAAAATAAAAGTATAAACTGTTACCTGCTGGTATTTTCTGAGCTCTGCTTTGATTGGTACTGGAATTTCATAGTTTTCCAGTTTTTTTCCATCCAGTAATTGTTCCAGAAAGTGACGTTCTTTAGCCTTCATTCTGATTAATTCTTCAGACATGTTTGGTGGGTCTGGTATCCCAGCCTAGGATAACATTTTTAAAACAGTCATGTAAGGGCTACAGGACTTAACTGCCACACAGAGGAGAAGAAGAAATTAAACCTCATACTCAGACATTTTAAACAAACAGACAGTAAAGACCTGCAATTTTCTCAACTGTATGAATCTAAACTCAGGATTTAAATACTATATTTAGCTATACTTGTTTGATTACTTGCAGGTCAACACATGCAGGGTTGTAAGGTGCAAGAGACCAATCCTGCCTCAAAAGGACACACTGAAAAGCTTGATAGAAATCACACAAAAGATGGAAAATTCTAGTCATGCTTCTAAGATTCCACAAAGACTGAGCTATTCTACCTCTAATCAGAGTTTATCTGGCTGGCTAGAGAATCCCATGACACCATCTTCTCTTGAGCCACAAGCTACCATCCAAAGTTTGATGGATTCTTCTCCTACTTAGAATTAGATCTCAAGTGATACTGAAATCCATAGGATGAATTCAAGCAGTTGGAAACTGTTGGGAGAAAGAAACACCTGAACCCCTTTAGGTTTGTAGCAGCAGACCTTTACTTCCTGGGTACTCCCCATACCAGCCCAGAAGACCAAAGAAGGCATTTGGGGGCCAAATATACTCATTCTTGCTTGTTAAAAACATACAGTAGTAGCAGAGGCACTGCTGTTTTCCCACCATCACATCTTTGGGTCACCCCAGTTCTCTGGGCCACCTCCATCTTTAGTCAGCTTTACTTCAAAACCCAACTTACTAATCACTTACAGAGGGCTCCTGGCTAAAATATACTTCTATCAAATAATTCCACCATGTATGTGGTTACTAAGGAAGGGGGATGTTAGCAGTGCCCCAGTAAGGTATTTAAGAACATACATACACAGAGACAACAGCCTCCTTGTTTAATGCTTTGCCTACACTCCCTTTCAGAAGAACTTATCTGCAGTATGAATACTGCGCCAGGTACTTTGGTTCAAGTATGTTGTCAACTTGCAGCAGGATTGCTTATCAATACAGGTTTGGATAAGTTGAACCATTTATCTTACAATCCTTCTCTCAGTCACACATTTTTGTGGTTGAAGGAATAATCAATTTGAGCACAAAGATGCAGGAAACAGAGCATAGTTAAGTTCCCCCAACTCACTTAATGCTATTTATTTATTGTTAAATAAAACTCAAAATACTGTTCCATGACAATACTAGTATTTTCTCTCATTATTAACCTGCTGCACTCTACACTTGCATATTTAATACAGTTTAGTAACTGACACTGAACTTTCTTACCACGAAAAGGAAATTTCAAGGCACTTCTTGCATAACTATGGGAAAGTATGAAGTGACCACATGTGTGCAATTAATGAAACAAGTACAGTATGTTTTTAAGAGATGCTCACTAAATTTTATTAAAATAGATTTAAAGCCCCCACACCCTAAGCTACATGTATTCCAAAGGACTGTGTTTAAGATGCATATGAAGGGCCCTGGCGCAAATGGCACTGCTGCAAATGGCACTGCAATGAACATACTAGAAATAAAGTTCTCTGTTCACGTTCAGCATCTCAGTATAAGCACACCAAGTAAGTGCTCCTATTAATGCAGACTGCTAGTTATCAGATTCTATGGTTCTATTATGCTAAATTAAAAACTGAGATAATAAAAAACCCATTAAGCTGACAAGTGTTTTTCATTATTGACGTGGAAATTCTAAACTGTCTTCTATTACCATCTGGTGGACACATTAAGTTACTTAGAAGCACTGTAGTCCTTGATGCACAACATTAGAAGGTGTTTGAGGTATGCAAGTTGTAGCAGGAGCAAAAGACTGAAGCACATCTGTACTGATTAAACACTACTGCAACATAATACAAAATATTTTGCCTAAATATGTAGGGTGGTGCTTTTTGATTTTAAAAACTAGTAATAAGTGACTACTTAT
Organism: Aleadryas rufinucha; assembly: GCA_013397815.1. Taxonomy (NCBI): domain Eukaryota; kingdom Metazoa; phylum Chordata; class Aves; order Passeriformes; genus Aleadryas; species Aleadryas rufinucha. The sequence continues at coordinate 37,193 of VZTH01017408.1, read as the reverse complement.
CTCCACACTATTTCTATGACTGTTATTTCTGATTTTTCTTTTAAATCAGTATTGCTTTTGTGTATTTCTCTTGACAACACGCACAGCAACACACATACCCAAGGGGAGTGCACATATAACTCCTAAACCTTTTAAGACCAAACTAAGAAAAACCACATTACACGCAAAACTAATAAATTTATCATTTGTGTACGCAGCTGAAATTAGCTTCTTATAAAAAGAAATTTTATTTTAACATTAAATTAGAAAATTGCTAACATGGTCCAATTTTGCTCATTTTACTTTTAAAGGACACATCTTCTATTATCTGATACGGACTCAACACCTATAAAACCAGTTACTCATTCAGCATTTAATAAGCCAGAAGCCTGGACTTGGCAGCTGGTGAAAGAGTGGATCCAGAACAGTTCACATACTCCATATACTTACAGCTCGAGCTTACCTCAAGAGGCATCAGTCTAATCAGTGTTGCAAAGCACTGAGTAGCCATAAAGCGTACACTGTTTGTCTGATCACTCATTCTACCCAGAACTGGAACCACTAGAAGAACAATGTATGGAACAATACCAACATCCAGCTGCTCCATCACACCTGGAGTGGTTATTAAGGAAAACAGTTTTTACCAGTTCAGGTTTGTCTGACAAATATGTACCCAGGAGATTTCACACTCAACAAGTAAGAGTCATTAACTGTCACTGAGGTGAATGAGATTTCTAGTAACAAAGTAATGCAGAAACAGGGAAATCTGACCTACCCAATTACTTTTAGCCAGCAAAGTGCATAGTTTGAGAAACTGAATTACCTCCATCAAAATATCACTTGGTAGATAAAATATAGACAATGGAAATGAAAGTTTCTTCTGCTTCTTTCCACAGGAGAAAAAACAGCTTAGTATTTTATTTAATTGCTCCTCTCATTTTTTCAGGCAACCGTTTTTGTTCACCCAAATGAAGCAACAGCAAAGAAGTTTCTGCATTTTTGAATACGCATGCAAGGATACACGCAAGTGCTTCAATTGCACCTTCTTGTTTGGTGTTGTCATCTATTGCTCCCAGCCACGGTAGAACTTTCTCTAGAAAGATATTCATTGTTTCCATGGTTGCTATTTTGCTCATAACACCCACACAACGGGAAGCCATGTGTCTCACAGCAGTGCTGGGATGTTGAAGGCACATGTAAAGATGAGGCAAATGCTGTATTAACTGAATAAAAGAAAAAGGTGTGGGGAGTAAATGAGTTATGAATTATAAACAAGTTAGTGATTTTTTTTTAACTACAAAGTCTCTTTAAGTCATTTAAGAATGCTTAAAATGGCTCATTTGCAAGATAAAATTGCTTAAAACTAAAAAAATAATTTCAGAAGAAAAAGGCAATTAGAACTTTGAACATGTATTACTCCCCAGTACAGATAAAATTCAGAGTAACAAAATATTTAGCATTTCAGTCAAAATGAAAATTAATGAAGCCCTTAGTTAGCAAGAAAGAGTTTCACACTGAAAATACTAAATACTCAGGACTTTTTATTAAAAAAAGAATGATTTCTTAAATACAGATACATAGATTTAAGAATTCCTTCCAGCTAGCAAATTTGTCCTAGACTCATCCCCTTTGTGTTTAGGCAGATTAATTATTCATGCTGGGAATCTCAGTAATTCTTTGTGACTCAGAAGGAAATCTGCATCTCCGTAGCAGGCTTTACACGTCTTTGGTGCATGTATGTATCTTTTTAATCACTGCAGATACGCTTTTGTATGGGATACCTTAAACAGATGGTCAGGTTTTTCCTAGTGTGAAAATGAATTTTAATTTCAAGTTCAGCCTCTTTGACTTTCTATGAATTTTTTTTAAACTGCATTAGCACCACCAAAATCAATCTACACAATCACTACATACCACATATATGTGTATATATATAAAATGCACATATTAAAAAAGTGTTTTAATGTCATATGCTAAATGCACTAAAAATCACCTCAGTATTTTATTAACATAGGTAAGAAAAAATTCCACATGTTTCTTCTCCATCTGCTCAGAACTCTACAGCCATTCATTATACCCATCCTTTCCAGAGTTCTGGCCTACTTATTCCTTGCATGGGAGCCTTGCCATGTATTTTTGTCATCCTGTTGCCCTTCTCTGTGTCTCTTCCAGAGCTACTATACTTATTTTGAAATAGAGTACTGCAGATAGGCTAGTACTGAAAACTGTGTTAGATGCAGGCATAAAGGTGAGTTTCTTGTTCTGTTTCTTCCTCAACTTTTTTTTTACCAGTTCCTTACTGATACTTTCACAGAACTATCTCAACTCCAGGATTCTCTCCTGAGTAGAAACAGACAGTTCAGAGAAAGAAACCATTTTTTCAGTATCAAATCTAATCTACTTGGGGGTGAACTGAGGTCTCCATAATTTTTGCATTCCCTGCACAGGCAGGCTTTCTGACAACCTTCAGCCTGGTATGGAGTAGCCAGGCAGTAAACTGACTTTATTACTATCATTTGCTCCCACTCTGGTCACACAAACTGCATGTCAGACTATTATAAGTCAAATCATTTCAGTCAGCCACACAGTGCTGCGTAACCACATTTTTATCTGTACTTCCATAACAAACAGAAGGCATCATATCAGTCTATTCTCCAGGTTTAGGAAATACAGAAATAGAATAAAGAAGAGCAGAGATGCTGATTCCAATGTAACACAATAGCATAAATATTATAATAACTCAAGTGTTGGACACAATCTTTTTTGGGATCTCATCCAAAAAAGGGTAGGCCAAGGCTAAAGTTTTAGGTAGCTGTTTGCTTTTGTGGTTTATTGTACGACCTGCATAAACAACTCCAGAATTTAATATCCTATGGAATGCAGGGGGAAAAAACAGCTTTAAAACTGCACAGTAACTGCTGAAGGCTATGCCTTCAGTTTATCCAGACCAGGACAGAGGACTTGGAGAACAGGCTGGCTACTAAGTGACTAAAATACCACTTGAGCAAAATCAGAAAAACATCTAAAAAAGAAAGACTTGAACCACCAGCAATAAACAGACTGAAGTGTTTAATACAAAAGCTGATTACCAGAGGATGTAGCTGAGTATCCATTGAAGCTGCTGTTGTTTCAAAAACCTGCAAGGAATTGACTAGCTCCTGGGCAGGAGCATCTCCTTTTTCCAGTAACGACTTTCGGTCTGGTAAAAACAGAAAAGGTGTTCAGTTTAAGACCAGCATTTTGGCCCCAGCCTGCCACCCCTCCCAGCTTAAATCAGAAGTGTAATTACCGAAATTATTTACGTGAATGTTGTTCCTTAGCGAACCAACCATGGCGTCCCAGAGATGGGGCAATCCCGTTGCCATTTCAGCACCAAAATGTTTAGCTATAGTAGATAAGGCAAATTCAGCTCCTCGTCTCTGTACAACGTAAGGTTTCTGAGCCTAAAATTAAACAATTTAACAAAGTAGTGAGGTCAGATACATTTAAGAATAACAATTATTGTCAATGGTGACCTCTCATTACGTAGGCATTCAATTCTGATTGTGTTTATACCTACCTACAACACATTCACCAACAGTTTTTATCCCAAGTTAATTACTTTATGCTTTATACATGTAAAAACCCAAAAATCTTTCACAGCCAATTATTTAAAGTGCGATTTGACCTTTGCTGATACTGGTCCATTTCAACAAGATGTTTTCCAAGTGGTTCCAGTTCCAGAACCTCAGATATTGCCAATACAGTGACACCAAGAACAGTAACATATTAGAAAACTTACAAGAAACAATACTTGATCTGGTATTTATCACCCTCTCTTGTTCTCATCCTCTTCAGCAAGCAGAATTAATAAAAAACTAACAATTAAGAACAAAATCCACAACGCTGTTTAAGAATCACAGTCCTGCCTAGAATCTTATTAAAACATGCTGAACTTCTAAATCAATAAAAGAAAAGCATTTAGAACATCAAGTATGAAAGCCACACAGACATCCTACTTCACAGAGTAATATTTCAATTACTGGTTTTAATGCTTCAGAGTCATGCAGCAGGCATTGAGATGACCAACACTAACACGGGCAGGACACAGTTTGTGTCCTCTTGTGTTTGTTCCCCACTTTGTGGAAATCCATCTGCATGAACTTATATTGATATTCATATTCTACAGTAAATATAAAATTTCAGGAGTTATTAATGTTTTTAATGACAAACATTTAAAACATCAAACAAGCTGCTTGCATCACAAAACTCCCTGTTTTGTGATGCAAAACCCTGGCCATCCCTACTACAATGGTACCAACTCCAGTGAATTCAAAGTAATGGAAGGGAGGGGTGGATGTGAAGTTGCAAATTCAAGCTTTTGAAATGTACCTCATCAAGCTCTGTAGGAATGCTTCCACTGCTGCCTGTGGGGAGATCTGCAATAGGGGCTTTCGGAGCTTTTGGAGTAGGACCTCGACGACTTGTGATGGCAAAAGCAGCTTTCTGATGTCTGTACAGTGTAATGATTCCCCTGTGCTTAGTAACTGTGTGCTGCATCCCATCTTTATCAGAGTTGGGCCCTAAAAGAAAAGGGAGAACAGCTGACAACAATTTAAGCTGCAGTTTAACACACAGGGGGAAGTGAGAGCTACCTACAAGTCATCTGCTGATTGTGCTTTAAAAAAATCTGTAATTTTTTTTATCCTTGATGATGATGGCACTTCAGTACAGAGAAGAATTACTCTGCTAGGAGCACATTACCGACTTGGAATGAAAAGTTAAGTGTGCAAACTGTCAGAAATGCTTATTCAGCAAGAAGCACAGGTAACACTTCAACCAAATATAAAATGTTTGCACAATTTTATTTCATAAAAAACACATTATGTTCTAAAGTTCAAACCAACTTATGTTCTGTGTCCTTTACAAACAGTTCAATATTGTCATGATACAATAAAAGATGCTGTCAGTATCTTTGGAATTGTTGATGTTCCCATTTATACTAAAGAGCTTCATTTTCAATCAGATATGAATATTATTCTACTCTGAGATAAAGGAGGAGACATTCATTAAGAAAGAGTAAAACGTACAATATTCAAAACCTTAAAGCAGGTTAGAATCTTTGAGAGCATTAAGATCTTAATTGGGTTAATCAGAGTTGTTCATTCAATCCATACATTTTCAATAATGGACAGCCATTGAAAGAATCCATGGCCATTGCATGCATAGGATTATTTTATTCATTTTGAACACTGTCCTCTTCTTTTTATCTTATGATTAGCCTATGGAATGTAACACAAGTCACATTTTTGACAGGCTACTTTAATTTCCATTTTTACTTAATTTCAAAGAAAAGCTTAACATCTGTAAGTGAAGTATGATCATAACTGGATAATAACCAAACAAGAATCAACAGTTGGAAATTGGAATTAAAAGTATTTTATACAGATATTTTCTGAAAACAATACACATTAGTTGCACACAGTCTAAAATACCTAAATGAAATCATTATTAATAAATAAATACTCAGATGCTGGCATCTTAAAAATCACTGAAAACACGTCTCAGTCAAATACTCGCTTCAACAGTTCAGAAATAAGCACAGACATATTAAGAACACTGGCAGTCTTAGATGTCATACCTTTTGAGTTTTCATGGCTACTCTGAGGCTGAGCAGGACACGCTGCTAGTGGGGTAAGATGTGGATCCACACAGAGGGAGTTGCAGAGATTTTTTATAATCTTTGAGTTGGGACAAGGAGACCTTGTTGTACACTGCTGAAGTAACTTTGCTATACATGAAGCCACATAGTTTTGTACAAGTGTATTCTCTTCTTTTTTGATAGCTTCCATTAAGGGTTTTATAACAGGATTTAGTTTCTCTGGAAGTTGCTGCAAGTTCACAACTGCACAGGCAGCAAAGGTATGGACTCGCAGATGCAACACTTGCCATTCTTGATTTGTTTCTGTAACAGTCATTTGGACTTGCTGCCGTTTACTGTCCAACTGCTGCAGAACTTTAGGACTCAAACTAAAGGATGATGTCACCTCATTGAAAACAGAAGTAACCTAAGAGAAAGGAAAAATAGAATTACAAATCTGTTTCATTTACTGTAAAACGGGATATCCTCATGGCACAACATGAGTCACTTGACCACATATCACCATCTCCATTTTCCCAGTAAATAACAGGAAATGCTCCAAAATGTAGTTTCTGGAAATCTTGAACTGCAGTTCAAAGAAAATCAGGCATATTACAGACATTTAAAGCATAGATTCCCAAAGCTACAAGAGCGGTTTATGTACTCCTGCAAATTTAGATTGTCCCATATCTGTTGGTTCTATCCAGACATTCTGGAAATATGTAAGCATGTAACAGATTAGCAAAGCAGAATGTGAATACAAGAATCCAGAAATGTGCAGGGTCCTGTGCACAAACAACTTGTTTCTGAGCTGATTTTCTTTTGACAAATGAGACTGGGATAAAAATCTAAGAAAAAAGCACAACAAAGTAGTTGCAGAACCTTCTACGTCCTTCCCCACTCAAAACTGGTTGACTACTGTTGCTTAAATCTTTCACTGGAAAAGATTAAAAGCAGATTAAAAGCTCAGGGACAAGGTGGGGAAAGGTCTAGAATTTACATAGTCTATTTACAAGTCTTTTGACAATGGTTTTGAAGCCTGCTTTTTCTTGTGTGTAGATTTCAATAGTGAATCCACACCTGGGATCAGAACACTCAAATTTTATTCTCCTATTAAGTATGTACCTTGCACTGCACTTGATTCTTGTCAGACTGTAAACACACCTCAGGGGAAACAGTAAGCATCTTTACACATTCTTTTTTATGAGATATGCAAAGGTCACCACATTATTTCTGCAAGTTACTGTCTATGTAATAATTATGCTGAAGGTGCATTTCAAGACAAGAGCAGATTTGAAGGAAGGGCAGGCATGCCTCTACTTACCAGCTCATTAGCTTGATCTATTGTAAATACACTGCAGTTTACTCTGTTTCCAATGTCAATGTGTGCATCAGCTAACAATGAGATGAGTTGTTTACATTCATTTTGCATTCGTGTAAAAGGAACAGCAATTTCATCGTAATAGAGATGTTCAGAAAGGACCCCAAGTAAACGAGGTTGAACACAAATAGCCACAGTTGTACACTCCTGTAAAAGAAACACAATTTGCATTTCTGAATAATCACAATTTCTTTTGTTCAGTCTTGGGCAGCTCATTCTAGCTACAAAAATCCAGTTTCCAGAGGTACTATTAACATTCATAACCCAGAATATTAAAGATAAAGGATTAGGAACAAAAAGTCTGCCACTAGAAATGACAGTGAGTAGAGAAAAGACAGTCATCTTAAAAAGAATCACTGACCTTAGATAAAAGGCATCTTGAGAATAGACTTATTTGTAGAGAAAATGTGAGCATATTTACTGATTCATAGTTCTGACAGCTGGCATTTATATACTGAGTACTGTATTCCTCCACTGTCTAACAATCAAGATTTTGGTATTCAGATGTATAAACACCATTTTAGCTTACCTATTGAAATCTTATTTCAAACTAAGTACCACACAACAAGCAGTGGATTGAGATAGTAAGTAAAATTTATTTTCGTTGCAGAAACATCCTACCTTTTGCAAGGCTGCCCACTCACAGATTACTAATGCAACACTAATCCTCTGCAAGGCAGATTTAGAATTCAAGTGGAAGAGCAGTAGCTGAGCCAATGATTCAGCTGGCTTTATTTCTTGAGTAACAGCATTTACACCTGGGTCACAAATGCAGCAACAAAGTGCTCCCAGCAACCTGACAAGAGGAAAAAGAACAGTCACTTCAATGTTACAATTACACTGCAATTTATGATTCAAAATGAAGATGCCAAAGTAGTAATGAGATTTTGGCAAAACCACTATATATTATGAAAAAATACACTGCTTTTAAGTATTTTTTTTTTCATATTTCCAGTAAACTGACTTTGCTGCCATCATCCGAGCACGCATGACAACGTAATCCCTGGTTGCTGGATCTTCTGCAATGCTGTCTGCCCCAGCAATGTATTCCTGAATCACTTCCTTATTCTGGGTTTGACCTTGACGCAGTTTAGTGCCTGCCTTTTCCTATGGAATAAAGGAGAGGTTGAAAGTGTGTTTGTAATGAAAAGATGAGTTAATATTCCATAACATTCCAAATAACCACCACACTATGAAAAAGTTGGACTAAGAATACTTCTTGGGTTACAGACTACTTAAAGTCTGTACTTTAGATTTGTAAATAATCTCTCCACTAACAGCATTCCGTAGTCCAATTAAATGTATGCTATATTCCTTCACTATAATAGTAAGGTTAATATTCAAGATACAGCTGATGAACAGAGGAAAAAGGAAACCTCTCTCCGCATATTTTCATAAATAACACAATGCTTTTGGATTTAACTCAGTCCTGCAAAGAGACGGCTTTAGAACCATGTAAATAAAGAGTTTATAAAGTATCCACATAGAGAATGCTACACAGCAGAACTTAATTCTCATGGATAACCTGACAAGAACCCTTTTGCTCTACTGACTTGAAGCTTTTAAGACAGTTCACATTTAGAACTGTAGAAAGGCACTGCCACTCCCCTCTAACACCTTTAGAATGTGGTTTACATACAGCTAAGCAATTTCCTACTTTCCTCAGAACAGTCAGTGAGGTCACATTTCACTTACTTTTGACCTAGTTTTTACTTCTAGCAACATGTTTAAGTCAATGGGCAAATGAGATGGCTGCATCATTAAGCAGAGCCAGGCTCCCATCCACGGACAAGCAGCTGCGACAACATACTGTACAGATGCCTTGTTTAACAATTCCAGCCACACCTTGGGAAAGAACCATAGTAGAAATCATGACAAATTTGTACATGGTCTACATAATATCACACACATGCTGACAAACTGCAGGAACTCACTCTCATTCACTCTATAGTAAAGCATCACACAGGGCAATTGCAAAGTATTTAACATGAGCACACTATTCTTCATCTGCACAAAAGTACAGAGGATTTGAAAGAGCAGGATACACAAGCACTGTATCTAGGTGGTAAGTCATGCAAATACCTTGTGAATAAGATCCAGAATTTCTTGGTTGCTTTCTAAGATACAAAACTGAAATATGTGCCTCAACATGTCTTGCAGAATTGGAGTCAGCCATGTTGAAGAACTCTGAAACAAGGATATCATATGACCAAGCATATTCTAATATGCATCACAGTAAGACACTAATAACTCTAATTCTTACCTGGTCTTGGGTAGACAACAGTGTGAATAATGTTTCCAGTGCTGCTTTTCGCACAGAAGATATCGTGTGATGCAAGAACGGCCACACACGTGGGACCAACACTGTCAGGGACTGCTGAATACTACAGGAAAAGGAGATGTAGGGGCAGTGACAGGGAAAAAAACACACACAGCTAAGTTAATTTTTATTTTTATGCTTGTTTTATCCAAAAGAAAGCTTTAAGAAAGGAAAGTATTATTGCATATACTTGGTGATTCCAAGTGAAGGATCAAGTTACTACAGCTTATACATTTGAAATAGTTGGAGTTGGTATCTTTTTTCAGGAAAATACTGGTTTGGGTTTTTCTTAACTAGAGAACAAGCCAATTTAAGCATGTATTTTTACCATGTTTTTTTCCCACATTATACTTTAGGCTTTGTTCACCTGTTTAGAAAAAAGGAGGGGCTGTTTCTGTTCTGAAGTTGCTATTAGGCAGTTACAACTTTACAAATAATTAAAAACAAGCTTGCATCTTTTTTTCATGAACTAGAACATCAACTGATGCAAGTGGCATATCAACTGATGCAAGTAGTACATGCTGAAATAAAGACTGCACTAGTAACAAAACATTCTTTTTTTGGATTTGGACAACCACCATCTTCAGCAGTGCCAATCATATAAGATGAGAAAAATCAAATATATACAGCATCTACCTTAAGTGCAGATACTGTAAGTTTACCATGTAAACTTATGAAAAATTTAACATACTAAGATACAGTTCCTTTAATTTGTTGGAGTCCCAGAGAGATAGCAGCTAGGCAGTGTCATCAACCAGTCACAGAATTACTGGTTGTACTGTTGATGTGATTTTGTTTGTAGCTTTCTTCAGAACTGTTCCAATAGCAAAGTTCTACAGGCTCATGAATGTGTTTTAATGTACACATTAGTCTCACATTGGTCTCATTTGGAGTTTGTCTGCTCCTTGTTAACAAATAAGATGCTTGTGGGCAGGACCACCATGCGAGAGGAGCAAATACCCTTTGCTAAAATATCCAAGATGAATGGAGAGAGAGAGAAGTGGGGAAAAGTCACTTATAAACCATGTCTAGTACACTTCTTAATTCCTTTGTTGCATTCCACTAATGTAATGAAAATAGAAGCACTGTCTTAACCTTCACTTTAAGGAAAAACCAGAGTAGAACTAAAATACTGACTTAAATTAATCAACTCCTTGATATGTGATTTGAAAGAAACCAGTAACTCCAATTTGAAAATAAGTAGACACTCAAACCTGTAATAATGAAGGAATACTAACTGAAAAGTTACCTGCATTTGCGGACCTGAGGATAAGTCAGAAGGGATGAAAGAAGGATCATTATACTGTTTGTGGAAGCTGTCAAGTCATCCAACTCCAGAAGTGCATCCCACAAGGTATTAAGAATAAAAGGCACCTACACAAATAAGCAGAGGAGGTTATCATACAAGAAACCCCAAAAAACCCCAAACCAGTGCTGCCTCTAAGCATTATTTTCTTCACTTAGATCAAAAGTGAACTTAAACAGTTCAGTCACCTTCTGAGATTGAAGTTGGACCAGGCTTTCCACTACTGGTACTAAAGATGCTGCAGCAACAGCTCGGACATCATCATCCAGATCTTGCAGACCTTCAATTATTGCAGGCAACACTTTAGGCAATAAAGTGTTGATCATGTCCTGCCAACAAGATCAAAAGCATTTTTAAACCTAGAAAGCTTATAAAGATCCAATCCACTAAGATGTACTCTAAGCATGTGAATGAACCCCATTGCTTCAAAGAGATGGTACAGGTTCAAGACCGTAATCTAAATATTTTAAGTTACCATTCAACAAATTAAACATAGGTTATAAATTTAATGAACTGTAAGTCAGCTTGGTTTTGGTATAAACAAAGCTGAGTGTCTGCAGAATACCACCACAGATAGCCTAAGCTTCTCGTAACACTCTGCTGTTACCTCACCATATGAGAGTATCACCAAGAGCAGGCAGGCATATCCTCTATGTTTAATGTTTTCTGCAAGCAACTCATCAAGTTACAACAGCAGAGATTCACTATATACTTGCAGCATGGATATAAAAGTGCAGTCACACATCTCAACCCACAAGACTGCAGTGCAAGCAAGCTTGCTTTATCATACCCATCTACTGTTCAGCCACATCCTCTACTTTCAGCAGAGATTTTTTGATCCAAACTTCTCTACAATTTGTCTTGAGGGTTATTACCTGACGTACTGCCAAAGCATACTTTATTCCTAGGAGACCACCATGTCTCACTTCCCACTGTTCCTGTGTAAGCAGCTTCAGGAGAACATCCACAGTTTTATGAACACCGGTTTCATTCATGTGTTTCAATACTACTCCCAAAGTCTGAGCACAAGTCTCACGTACTGGTGCTACTACCTAGGAAAAAGTAAATGATAAAACAGATAATTCTGCATGAAATTTGACTTAGAGAGTCAGCTGACCAAACTGCTATTAAAAAAAAGGTGAAGTTTACGTATCAGCTACTTTTTAATCAGCATCTGTGAGCAGTGATAACAGGCACATGCAGTAGCACTACACAAGGCACAGCCAAGCTGCTGCAGTGTTGTATCTGCAGAAGCCTGCTGATCTACCTGTTCAGGCAAAGGTAACTTAAAACTTACTTCATCTGAAACAAAGTCTCCAAATCTGTCTAGTGCAAACACACAAAGAAGTCTAATAACCAAGTCTTCTAGCCACTCCTGATGCTGCTGAATCATCTGTAAGAGGAGAAAAGTTGAACACTTTGACTATACTTATTCATAAAGCATTTCTGATATGCTTACTTTAGCTAAAATCTGTAAAAGACATGACAACAAATGTTCACATTAACTCAATATTGTCCTCTTCACAGACAGTCAAGGCCAAGTAGTCAGAACTAATTCAACTCACCTGGGTTATTGTAAACATTATAACGTGGTTGTTTCCTTCTCTAAAAACACAGCACCTTTAATAAAAGGGTAGTGTCCTGCTTTCAGCTGGCACAGAATCAGGTTTTTTTTCTCAGTAGCTGGTACACTGCTGTGTTCTGATTCAGTATAAGAATAGTGTTGATACCACACTGATGTTTTGGTTGCTGCTACATCATGCTGACCCCAAAGTCAAAGACTTCTGAGTGTCTCATGCTCTGCCAGTGAGGAGGTACACAAAAGCAGAGGGAGCATAGCTGGGATAGGTGACAAAGGGACATTCCACACCACAGAATGTCATGCTCAGTATATAAACTGGGGGAGGCATCCAGAAGGGGCTGAATGGTGCTTGGGGCCAGGCTGGGCACCGATCAGTGCGTGGTGAGCAGTTACATTGTGCAGCTTTTGTTTTTCTTGGGTTTTAATTCTCTCTCTTTTTTATTTCTGTTATTTCTGTTACCACAGTTAGTACTATTATTACAATATTTTATTTTGTTCCAATTATTAAACCCTTCTTTTCTCAACCCATGAATTTTACTTCTTTCCTGATGGTCCTCCCCATACTGCCAAAGGCAGGAGTGAGAAAGAGGCTATGTGATGCTTAGTTGCCTGCTGAAGTTAAAATACAACAGCTGGAGAGCACCTTGTAAGGTGGACAATTTTATTTCTACACAGCACACAAAGTAAAGTCATTCAGATAATCTACACTGACAAACAGCAACATATCCTAGGCAAGTCCATTAATATGCTGGAAGCATATTTACAAGTAAACAAACTAATGCAGTACCTCACTGTAGGAGACCCAATGAAAGAAACTTTCTTTTCAGTCCCATCTCCTCCAGATTTAACAAAGCTCATCTTGAAGCTCTGGCCTCTGTTAGAGACCAACCACTCTGTAATTTTTGTCTCAGAGCAGAAAGCCCATAAAAACAACTGCTCAGGCATCATTTTTCTCATCTCCACTATTTGCCTACTAGGTCACCACTTTCCTTGATAACTACCCTTTTAGTGAACAAAACTTAAAGCGTATTATGGATTTCATATTCCCATACAAGCCAAAGAATTATACCCAGCATAGGGCATGCACAGCAGGCTTTGAAGCTAACTGGAGTACACACACTTTCCATAAAGAGGTAAGAAATGGTTTAAAGTATTTTATCATTGCAGACTGTGTTATTATTACCCAGCCATCTCCGTGGAACAAATACTACTCTACAGGGAAGCAAGGAGAGAGAGGTTTTTGCTTTCCTTATTTATAAAGTATGCTGAAGAGCACATCTCATTCATTATTTACATCTCATTCTTCCACACTCTAAGCCACAAGCTCTTCCAGCTGCTGCTACAGAAGGGGAGTCAGTAGGAATCAGGATGAAATTCACTATTAGTAAACAAGCTATTACTGTCAGGATATTTTTTAAAAACTGTTCTTTTAAAAAGACTATTTTAACTTCTTTTCTCATAATAAAGAGAGGCAGCTTGATAAGAGTCCTCTTACTATTTAAACAAGTAGAGTTAGATGGTCTGAGAGTTGTATAACCAACTTGTCAATTTTGTTTCAGCACAGCCTTACCAGGACTTGAAAATAGTATATTCTAACATGGAAGCTAATGTTTAATAACTTTATACACAACCAACATATTAATGGCTAATTATACCATAGTACTAGGTTCTGCACAGGCCTTTTATAAAGAATTGCTGCGGTGCGTCAGCCCATTTTGGGCCGTACATCAGAGAGGACATCTAGTGGGTGGATTTCCCCGCCTTGGGTTCTGCCTCCGAGGGCAAATCCGAGGAGGAGACATGGGTTTTCCCTCTCCACCCACTGGGTGCCACTCCAAGGCTCATCTCCTCCCTGATTCCAGAACCCTCTTAGCCCCTAAGTCACTCATTGGCTAAGTCAATTTATGTTTAATAATAAGTTCATTGATTAAGCAATTAATGTCTAGAAAATTCTGTTCTGTTGTGTCCCTCATTGGCTGATTTAAATAAGTTCCTCCTCTTGTATGTTATGATTGGTTATGTGTCACTCCTTATCATTTCCTCATTGGTTGTATCCTTGTACCTCCCATTCTCCTCCCCCTGTATAACTTTCCCCTGCAATGGCCAGTCGGCGCCATTCCATCGCCACTCCTGAGCCTTTCCATAAGACTGGATCCCCGGGCTTTGCCCGGGGGCAGAATGGCTCCCTGGGTTCCCTGTGCAGGTCACGTCCTGGCAGGGCTCAGAGGATTCCAGCTCCCCGGTCACGTCCGGGGGCTGAGGCCATTCTATTAAGGCCAGGCTTTAGGTTGCTCCCTTCATGCCTTCCTGTTTCCCATGCTTGGGGCAGGGAAATAAAGACACGGATTATGCAAAGAGAGCGCCTCCTTCGTCCTTCATCTCCGCCTGTCGCACCTATCATCAAGGCTTGCGCCTGCTCATTCAGCCTCTGGCCATAGACCCTGGGACAGAGCTGCTGCTCTTCCCAGGAGCACAAAGATCCCTGCATTGTGACACCCGGTGGTGCTCACGCAGGAGGACAGTGACTTTGTCGCCGGTCACGCCACCGGGCAGTGTGGCCACCGCGGCAAAGAATGTTTTGTCAGTGCATACACTGATGTCATCCAGGCGATTCTGAGCAGAAAAGTGTTTATATTCCCCCACGTCACACATCTGCTGCAAAGTTCAAATATTTTAAGAAGTCTCTTTTCTAAACTTCATTTAAGCAACATATTAAATCTACATAACTGGAAACTCACCTCCTCTAAAGAGCTATCTCCCATTTTACCACCACTTTTACCATGAGCTTTAAGTATCTCTCTCAGTCCAGTACCTGCACCATGTCGAACCTAGGGAAGTGAAATAAAGTCAGTTTTAAAATACTAGGGAAGACAAGACAAAGCCCATGTTCAAAAATCAAAACAATACTAATGTATTCTTAACAGATATGTTTCAAGAGCTGCAGAATTAGTACTACTTAGACTTGTGGGAATTATTAGATCACATCACAAAATATTCACCTGTCCAAAGATCAACCTCCTTTTCCCCAAGTATTTGCCAGCTTATGAACAGAAGCAATTAAGAACTGCTTCTATTTTCTAACACAGAATGGTATTTGCAGTAATGCAGCCAATATTCATTTACTTTTACCTCACTACACTATATAGCACTAGTTGCCACAGAGAAATTTGAATATATTACTATTTTAATTAAGTTTATAAGCTAAAGCAAATCAACATTATTATAGTTTTAAACATTTCATGTTTAATATTTCTCTATAACTCTTTGTATTTCTAAGCAGAGTTTGGATCCTGAGTATTCTGGAGTCTGCAAAACAGATTTCTGGGAATTACTATTCTGCATAGCTTAGGAACCCACCTTGCTTGATGGGATTTTAGAAACAAGTGAACAAGTGATATGGGAAAGCAAATTACAGGCACTTGCATGTTCTCACCAAACATGAACAGTTGAACACACTAGGAAGAGTTTTGGAAATAACAAAAGACCAGTAGAAAGGTGTGCCACAGACACACATTTCTGGTATTTTTGATACCTAACTAGACTAGTAATTGGCTTCTAAAGAAAAGCTCAACCAACAGATATGAAAAGTTGCAAAAGCAGAGTTTTGAACCAGGTTCTCATTGAGAGGGTTTTACGTAAGTTAGAAAAGAACTAACTTTTTTTTAAGAACAGTTCATATACATGCTTGTTGCTAGCAGAAAACTGAAATTTCATTTAATGGCAGTAACAACTAGAACTGAGTACTTGGTAGCTCCTCCCTTCATCAGAATACCTTATATGAAATGAAAATACATCCCCCTATGTACGGCTCAGTGGCTGTTGGTTAAAGCTAAAAATAAGCCAATAAAAACCAGCCAGAGAGTCTAGTCTTAAAATCCTAATTGTTCATATACCAACAATTTATTTGGTCCAAGATGGCTGATGAGCTAGACTTTACAAGTCAAAAAGAAGGAGACTTTGCTAGTTAGTGTCTCAGCTTCTGCAAACACAAACCAGCAAGACACAAATGTATAAAGGAAATACCAGTAGTAGGATTCATCCTGCCTGACTTCAGCTGCCTATAAGCTTGGCAAGCAGTCTGAAGTAGCCACCCAGGCAACCTCTAGACATGGCAAGATGCTGCCAGAGAGCCATTTTAAACATATTTTGAGGTAGGTTAAACTGTGGTTCACCCAGAACACACTGTAATAATGATTCTGTATTGATCTACTTCCCTTATTAAGATGTATGTGCCTTATATCAAATGTACTAAGAAAGCTATGAGAACATCTACATACCAGAAGACAAGTGGACCTGGCCTTCAACAGCAAACAGCCTGCTTTCAAATAAGGTGAGGCTTTTTAGCTCAGATGCAGTGATGTGCCACACAAATATAATTATTCTTTTTCTGGGACCAAAATAATTGTGCTGGCTGCATATGATCTATCTCTGTGTTTCCAAGTTTGAAAGCAAGTTGGCTCTGCCCATACTGACATCACCGAGACTGTGCTACAGATACACATAAGGATGTTAGAGTTGCTGTTAATATTTAACCCTTGAAAAGATCAACTTAAGAAAATGAAGTTAGGTGAGAACAGTTATCTCTAGCTTCTGCACAAGGAAGTTAGATCATTATTGGCTACTTCATATTTTTACCTGAAATTTCTACCAAAGTTTATGGAAATTTGTATAAGGACTGAATAAAAAGGTGAGTAGAACAGTTTTGAATCTTGAAAATAAGTGGTCTAAGCAACCAAACATACAGCTTTTGTAGTTATTAAATGATTGATTCCCTCCCTTTTCTACCAGCTTAGCTTTAGACAAACAGGCCACTGTTGCCAGCAACAGATTCACATAATATTCCTCAAAGTCTTGATGAATCCAAGTCTGTTTTAATTGCTTAATCTTTTTAACCATAGATTGATGTGATTTTGCTTGAATTTCAATACTCTCATAATTCTCACCTATATAATGACTGTTTTTCATAGCTTTCCCACTCTCCACAAGTATACATTACACATCTGTTTTCCATTCCCCTTTAAATGAGTCTTAAAAAACATTTAAGTTTGTTAAAAGCAAATTTGTCTTGGCTGTGTAATCTGTATGCATAACTGATTTAAGTTTTGGTATCTAGCAAAATTTTCTGAAGTTCTACACATACAATGTCTGCATTTCTGAAGCCCTTTTAAAAAAAATTATAGTTTCATCTTAAATACGGCACATATCTTACCTCCCAAGAAGGGTTAAAGAGATCATTGCACACCTCTTCACAAAAACTTTCCAGAGGCCATTCATTTGCCTAAATTCATAAAAAAATATTAAGTATGAGATTAAAAGAGAAAGGACTCATGAACACTTCTTATATTGTTGTCTTCACGTATTTAAATGGCACACAAAAAACTCCAAAAGCTTAAGTATTTTTCTTCATTACTGGACAGAACTGAAAAAACAATCTTCTTCTTTAGCTCAGAAACTTTACTGATTGGTACTGGATTTCTAAAGAAGTTTATGAAGTTTCTGTTAACAGTATAACCTCTTCTCTATGGGAATTAATTTTGGTGTTCTGGAATTCACCTTTCCTTTAGAAACCATCCTAATGCAGAAAATTAAGCAAAGTTTCTTACTCTACCCAGTGAGCCTTTAAATTTTTGAACTTTGCCTTTAAAGAACATAATAGACAAGTCCCAGTTGGAAAACACACTACATAGTGAATTTGGGTCAATGAATCCAGTAATAAACAGCATCCTTTTCAAAACACATTCCACTTTTTGAAAACCAAAGCATATCCACTATCCCAAAATTTCCTACAAGGAAAATGACATGGCTGTGGAAAGGCATTTTTACTACCGTCAGGAAGTTCACATCATCACATACACAGAGCAACTGAAAGGCAGCTAGCAACCAGCAGCTATTCAGCCTGTAGTTATCATTAATATTTCAAATTAGTTTTCCAATCATTTTTATGCAAATAAAAATTTAATTACTGAACCATGTCTGGAAAATTATTTTTGTAGAATACAGACTTCTCAAATAAACTTCTCTGCACCCGTTATATTCTGGTTTAGCATTTCTTAATTTTTAGCTTTTCAATCTATTGAAACAAATGCAGTTTTTTTGCAAGACTAAGGTAATTCTTTTAATCTTCAACTATTAAAGATAGAACTTAATTCTAAATTAAGCCTAATTAAAGTATGGCAAAGATTAAATAAAGATTAAATAAGCATTTAGATCAAATTATTTGTGGCTCGCTGTAATCCTACCATGTAAGTGTTTAGCACAGTTTTCCAGTTTAATACCCAGTCTGACACCTGTAGCCACCTACTTGTGCTCATTTGGGTCACAAACTGCTACCAAAGGATTAAACGTGTTTTCTTCCTCAGTGCTGTAACACATTAGCAGCTCATTTGCTTCATTACGTATAAAAGTAAGCTGGCAATGACATTCTTCATTCCATTTCCCTGAATGTTAAAATGACTAAAGAATTCAGGACCATGAACAAATTTTATTTTAAATTACTCTGCTAAAAAACTGAATGATCATTCCTGCTAACAGCAGAACAATATATTATACCTCTTCTTGAGCATTTTCTACCAATGTTTTTGAGTCTGTGGCAGGCTGGTTGATGACAACATTTCCAACTTTTCTTCTCTTTTCTTCTGGTTCCCCATCAGTGCTATCATTGCTGAGAAGGAACAAGTACATGTTTATGAACTGGAACTATGCTTTAAGGGAAGTAATTATGTCTACAACAGAAGTCTTCAGATACAATAAAGTATGGCAATAACACAAAACAAAGAGGTTTAACACTGAAATATCCAAGATAGGTAAGTTTACATGTAAAAACAAACAATGCAGTGAGAAGACAGTAGAATGCTGTCCCAAATTTGCAGTCCATCTCAGATTTTTCCAAGAAACCCAGCAATTCCTAAATAAGATCAAGAATTTTGTTCACCACTTATAAACACAGTAGATACAATAATATGCCACTATAAACTACAGTGAAGAACACAGCACACATCAGAAAATTGTATCCTAAATTTTCAGTCGTTCATCTTCTTAAAATCCCTCATTTTCATGCATTATTCCCAAGCCATATTTAATAACAGGGACAAACCACTCCCTTCAGCTGTAGCATCCCATTATGTCAAGATGCCTCTGAAGCTCAGTCCTCGAAAGAGCTCTACTGGGAACAAGCATTGCATGCAAGCTTTTCATCACCAGCACAATTAGCACATAAGAGATTTAAGATGCAAAGACTGCAGGAAGTTTCTCAACAGATAAATCAAATCACAATCCCAGCTTAACTGAAATAAAAGGAAACCAGTTCACTATTATACCTCTTCTCATTAGCTTCCACTGCATCTCTGGATCTTTGCTTTGCAAATAGCTTAGCCATTCTTTTGGCTTTATTCTTTTGTCTACTGCTCATACCAGCTCGAAATTCTGAGTCAATTAACTCAGCAGCCTGAAGAGTCTGAAAGAAAAGTCATTCATTGTCAATTCTTCTTACAATGAAAGTCCTGAAAAATTCTCAAACCCACAATGCTCTCAACTTCCTCAACCCTCCATTTCAAACATTTCAGCAGTTTGACATCAAATAATACTAACAAGCAGCAATGGGATGTAGGAACTCAGGAGGCCAAAGCATACCACATTAGATGCCAAACATCTTATTTAAAATACAAATATGATAACCACAGAAGCTCAAATAAAGCAAACCCACTGTATTATTCCTTGCAGTCAAATAGCTCAAGGTTTTACCTACAGGTTGTTTGTTTACTAGTAAAACTGAAGAAGGAGAATAGTCCAAATCTTCATCATTGAACAGATCCTCAGTATTCATTCCAATTGCAGCACCCATATCTAAGCCAAGTTTCTTTTGTAGCAGTTTCCTCTGTCGTGCTATCCTCTCTTTAGGATCAATTTCACCTTAAAAAAAAGGTTTTGTAAGAAGATGTGTCAGATTTACAACCAGATATATTATTCAAGATTTGCTCAATGTACATAACAAGGCCAAAATTTACAGGATTAAATAATGCTTGGCTAATACAATCTTCTAAAACAAATCACACTGATACCCAGGAAGACCCTTCTGCTCCTGTAACTACACATGTACTTCAACTGTGATCAAGCAAGGTTCATTTTGGAAAGGAACAGATGCCACCTCAAGAATATGTGAAGTTTCACCTCTAACTACAGAACACCTAGACTTTGGGAGCACCTACATTTACATAAAAAATATAAGATTTTAGCACCCAAGTAGAATAAACCCTCCAAACAACCCAAAAGTTGTAGCTGATAGGGCTGTCAGACTTCACTCTTTACATGCACAGTACAGAAACCAGTCAGGAGGAGCTGGTTTTTTGTTATTTTGGTTTGTTGGTGTTGTGGTGCTTTTTTTTTTCCTCAATTATCAGCACAAACTTTTAAGTAGATGACCAATACAGGCATGATTTTGGGGTGTACACCAGGTTGAGTAGTAACTAGTAGTTAATATTATCTATACCAGTAAGTTTTTTTAAACTGCATTTAACTGACAAGCAAAAACAAGTAACTTCCATTCTTCATAAAATATTTTTCCTTTCATAACATCATGTTAGGAAAAATTGTCAAAGATTGCTAATTCTCAAGAGTATTTAAGTTACATTAGGTCCCTTCATGTTGTCTACTTACTTGAAAAGGGAAGCTGCTATAAAACACAGAAGAGAAAGCAGAATGTACATTTTCCCACGAGTTAAAAAAAGCAGCAACTAAAGTTTTTTGTTTCATTTTCTTTTTGATACTGTATTTATTTCTTTTCATTCCTAGAAGTTTTTTACATGAAATCATATGACACTGGGATAAATATCAGGCTTCTATGAACTAAAGTGTTGGGTTTCATTAGACGAGGTGAAACTTGTACACCACTTACTTTACTGATCTAGCTTAAAAGATGGCAAGCAATAAATCAGCAGCCAGCCTGAAGAGACAGGACACTGCTCAAGTTTCAGCAGCCACAGGTTCTGCTCCTGGCTGAACTACTGATCTTCTGTGCACCCTGCACAGAACCCATCATACACAGGGAACAAAGAATGAGGGCTACACAGTCAGATTCTTATCTATAGCATCACTTAATTTGGTGCAGAAACTGGTAGATGGCCTGGAATTAAGAGCAGGAAGTACAGTAAGAGCAAAAAAAAATAGCTTAGATTAAAATAATTGTGCCATTACACTCATAAACCAACTCTCAGCTAAAAAATTACAGAAAAATATTAGACAAGTCACCTGAAACAAAAAACTTCCAACTTTGGCAGTCTTATCGCAGTATTTTTCAAGCAATCTTTCTATATTTGAAACCTTCAAGCTTTTAAATAAGCCACATCCTACTTCTGTACGTGGGAACACTGTTTAAGTGAAGAACAAGTGGTGATAGTGCCTGCCCCTCTTAAATAAGTCTAAGTTGATACTGCTTTTTCAGGTTTCCACCCCTTCTTCCCCACTGTACACGTAGTAATCCTACTCAGGCAAAAGCCCACAGAAACAATACACCCCCCTAAAAACTGTGTAACTTCAGAAAGAAAATAAAAACCACTCATATTGGGGAATATTTTCTGCCATTATTTCCTAGCATTCTGAGAATCCATGGATGGCTAGACTCATAATACTGCCACAACAAACTTTTTCAAATCAGTAAGTTTTTTTGTCTGCAAGTAAAATATAGATACCTGATTTATCATCTTGGACTTCAAATTCTGCACCAGCAGATCCAAGAAGAGATGCACCATGTTTTAACAACCGACATATATCAAATCTGTCAAAACGCAACCGATCTGTTGAAGGCGAATCTTCATTAGGACTTTCTGAGCCTGGTTCTAGATAGGAAATAAAAATAGTATTAAGGACAATGTGATGAAATTTTTGTTCAAAATTCTGGCAGAAGATTAAGGAAAAGCAAGAAATAATTTCTCTCCTCCAAAGAATCATCAGACATACAGCATTTTGATTCACAAAAGTATAAAGGCTCCATTTTCACAAAGACAGACTGAAATAGGTCACTAAATGTACCTGAGCAGAAAAAAAATTAATGTTCTTCCCTTGATAAATTTAGCTTTTTAAAATCTTCGACAGTGACCTACCACTAGGCCTTCTCTGTACACATCTGGCCAGCTTGCAGTTTTGAACTGCATATAGCTTACAAATAGTATCACAAGTAGCACACCAACACTACTGCGTATCCCTACCAGCCAAGCATCCAAAGTAGGGAAGCTGGAGAGTGGTCTAAACAGGTATGGGAGAAAGTCAGCCACCAAGGGCTGCTGAAGCCTGGCTGTGAGCTCTTCTCAAACAGTACCTTTTTCTCAAACACACAATTGTCTTTTCCATTTCATTAATAATCTGATAGGCAGATGTACAAAAACAGGACAATGCATTTAAAAGCGGTGCTGTACTCTAAGACTAACAGGTTGCCCAATTTCCACGTACAAAAGGCATGCTAGAAGTCATCCTTGGAACTAGACAAGTGGAATGAACTTCTGTCCTAAGATGCGAGTATACAATAATATAGAGCATACAACAGTCCCCACCTGTGGTACAGGGGGTTGGAACTGGATGATCTTTAAGGTTCTTTCCAATCCAAACTACTATATGATTCTATAACTGAATTATTAAGTATTTAATTTTACTGAATTCCCTGATTTACTGGGAAAGAGTTAGAATTGCTCTGGAAAAAAAACACCTGATTATCAACATCCTTAAAGAGATGCAACAAGTGGATAGAGGGCATCCAGTGAACATAATACATTTAAAAGCTTTTGGCAAGGATTCATATGAAAAAATAAATCAAAAGAACCAGGTTAGCACAGAACTTGGGAGAACATCCTTTTACAAACTGAAAGATACAAGTTAGCTCTGGAGTCCTTTAGGGATCAGTGTTGGTACCAATTCTCCTAATGGAAAAGACATTCCCTAATGCTCTCCTCTCCAAGCACCCAGGTAACACTAAGCTCTTTTGGGTAGCCCGAAGTCACAGTGGCACTAAGGAATCCAAAGAGGATGCTCAGAACAGACTAATGGGGAAGGAAGTACATAAGGTGCAAAAATGAATAACCTAAACCATGCCTATACAACACTGCATTCAAAACTGGCAGTCAACATTCAATAAAAATCTTGAAGGCA
>VZTH01017408.1:0-13822 GCA_013397815.1 Aleadryas rufinucha | reverse complement strand
CTTCGACAGTGACCTACCACTAGGCCTTCTCTGTACACATCTGGCCAGCTTGCAGTTTTGAACTGCATATAGCTTACAAATAGTATCACAAGTAGCACACCAACACTACTGCGTATCCCTACCAGCCAAGCATCCAAAGTAGGGAAGCTGGAGAGTGGTCTAAACAGGTATGGGAGAAAGTCAGCCACCAAGGGCTGCTGAAGCCTGGCTGTGAGCTCTTCTCAAACAGTACCTTTTTCTCAAACACACAATTGTCTTTTCCATTTCATTAATAATCTGATAGGCAGATGTACAAAAACAGGACAATGCATTTAAAAGCGGTGCTGTACTCTAAGACTAACAGGTTGCCCAATTTCCACGTACAAAAGGCATGCTAGAAGTCATCCTTGGAACTAGACAAGTGGAATGAACTTCTGTCCTAAGATGCGAGTATACAATAATATAGAGCATACAACAGTCCCCACCTGTGGTACAGGGGGTTGGAACTGGATGATCTTTAAGGTTCTTTCCAATCCAAACTACTATATGATTCTATAACTGAATTATTAAGTATTTAATTTTACTGAATTCCCTGATTTACTGGGAAAGAGTTAGAATTGCTCTGGAAAAAAAACACCTGATTATCAACATCCTTAAAGAGATGCAACAAGTGGATAGAGGGCATCCAGTGAACATAATACATTTAAAAGCTTTTGGCAAGGATTCATATGAAAAAATAAATCAAAAGAACCAGGTTAGCACAGAACTTGGGAGAACATCCTTTTACAAACTGAAAGATACAAGTTAGCTCTGGAGTCCTTTAGGGATCAGTGTTGGTACCAATTCTCCTAATGGAAAAGACATTCCCTAATGCTCTCCTCTCCAAGCACCCAGGTAACACTAAGCTCTTTTGGGTAGCCCGAAGTCACAGTGGCACTAAGGAATCCAAAGAGGATGCTCAGAACAGACTAATGGGGAAGGAAGTACATAAGGTGCAAAAATGAATAACCTAAACCATGCCTATACAACACTGCATTCAAAACTGGCAGTCAACATTCAATAAAAATCTTGAAGGCATTTCTGACGGTTTTCTGTTTTCATCTGTTTATTGAGCAGTGAAAGCCAGAGCATACTGCAAAGTATCACCAGGAAGGACACTGATGACAGGAAAAAGCACATCATTTTGTCACTATGTGTAAATATCAGTACTCTAGAGATGTAGGTTAGCTGTGTGGAGTTCTGTGCATCTCAAGGAGGACACAAGTAAGAGAAAGCACAGAGAAAGACAAAGTTATTTAAAAGATAAAGCAGCTGTCTTGCAAGGAGAGACTGAAGAGACTGCAACTCTTCAATATGAAGAGAAGTTGTTGGAGGAGAGCAAGTATGATGGTTTACAAAAATAAAGACAATGGACAAGGAAAATGCAGAACTTGCTTGTCAAATTCAAAACCAACAGAACTGGGAGGCATTAAGTGAAATAAATATGAGATCACCTCAAACAGATGTGAGTTTCATTGCTGCTGCTTTAGGCAGTGTGTGTGTCTCTTTTTAAACAAGTCACTGAATTTCTGGAACCTGTGCCACAAAGCTGTGAATATAGACAGTACCAACAGGTTTGGACAAAATCACTTAGGCCATAACTCAACAATTAAGGAAACTAACATCCCTAACATGATGATTTCAGATGCAAAGACACAGAACAGACTTCAGCAAGCTGCCATTTCACCTCCCCAAGAAAAGTGNCAGTGAACATAATACATTTAAAAGCTTTTGGCAAGGATTCATATGAAAAAATAAATCAAAAGAACCAGGTTAGCACAGAACTTGGGAGAACATCCTTTTACAAACTGAAAGATACAAGTTAGCTCTGGAGTCCTTTAGGGATCAGTGTTGGTACCAATTCTCCTAATGGAAAAGACATTCCCTAATGCTCTCCTCTCCAAGCACCCAGGTAACACTAAGCTCTTTTGGGTAGCCCGAAGTCACAGTGGCACTAAGGAATCCAAAGAGGATGCTCAGAACAGACTAATGGGGAAGGAAGTACATAAGGTGCAAAAATGAATAACCTAAACCATGCCTATACAACACTGCATTCAAAACTGGCAGTCAACATTCAATAAAAATCTTGAAGGCATTTCTGACGGTTTTCTGTTTTCATCTGTTTATTGAGCAGTGAAAGCCAGAGCATACTGCAAAGTATCACCAGGAAGGACACTGATGACAGGAAAAAGCACATCATTTTGTCACTATGTGTAAATATCAGTACTCTAGAGATGTAGGTTAGCTGTGTGGAGTTCTGTGCATCTCAAGGAGGACACAAGTAAGAGAAAGCACAGAGAAAGACAAAGTTATTTAAAAGATAAAGCAGCTGTCTTGCAAGGAGAGACTGAAGAGACTGCAACTCTTCAATATGAAGAGAAGTTGTTGGAGGAGAGCAAGTATGATGGTTTACAAAAATAAAGACAATGGACAAGGAAAATGCAGAACTTGCTTGTCAAATTCAAAACCAACAGAACTGGGAGGCATTAAGTGAAATAAATATGAGATCACCTCAAACAGATGTGAGTTTCATTGCTGCTGCTTTAGGCAGTGTGTGTGTCTCTTTTTAAACAAGTCACTGAATTTCTGGAACCTGTGCCACAAAGCTGTGAATATAGACAGTACCAACAGGTTTGGACAAAATCACTTAGGCCATAACTCAACAATTAAGGAAACTAACATCCCTAACATGATGATTTCAGATGCAAAGACACAGAACAGACTTCAGCAAGCTGCCATTTCACCTCCCCAAGAAAAGTGTTCTGATTAAGGGAACAGTGAAGAAAAGAGTTTCTACAAACTATCATGACAAAGTTGATTGGTTAAATGTTTTACCATTTTACTAGTTATTCCTTTTATTTATAAAAGCTTTATGAGGGTACAAAGCACAAGCACAGGAGTTCTGGAAGAAACAAAGGTCAGGTATAACCAAGCAGGAACATCTAAAGCCAAAGAGGTTTACGGACAGTCCTACGTCACAGAATCACAGAATAGTCTGAGTTGGAAGGGACCCAGAAGGGTCAAGTGCAGCTCTTAAGTGAGTGGCCCACACAGGGACTGAACCCACGATGTTGGCGTTATTAGCACCCTGCTCCAAACAACTTACAGGCAAATAAAAGTCCAGGCCCATAAAAAGCCAGAATGACACCGTTGCCTTGAAGAGTCTCATATCACAGACAATTTGCAGAAGATAAACAATGAGTTATACACAATTAATTTAAGGAGCACCTTGTTTTAATCTTGGAGTTGGATTCCACTCAGGCACATTTTTCACTATTGCTTCGACAGCCTGGCCAGCTGCAATACGAGTATCCCAATTCGTACTTCTTAAGTACACTAACACCTTTAAGGAGAGATTAATAGGTAAATAAGTATTTGCTTAAAATGTACGTCCAAAAAAGTCCATTAGCTGTTATGCTCTATTAAAACAGTTACTTTAATCTATGGATTAATACAACATTCAAAACAAAAAAACCCCAAAGGACAAGAAAACAAACCAAGAAATGCCAGCAGCCTTCTCTATATTGCTCACTGCTTAACAGAAGACTTTCCAGAGCCAGACCTTAAGACTTTACAAGCCATATTTAGTCCAATCAGTTAAACTGAAGCTTGGTTTCCTCCAGGTACTGAACAAGGCTTGAGACTTTTTTTTTTTTTGCTTGGTTGATTGGTTTGTTGCTGGCTTTTTTTCTACAAGTGTTCAAAATTCATTAACAGACCTTAAAACCCTGAAGTCATTTAACCCAAGAAGAGATACAACAAGGGTCACTTGAAGCAATACATGCTCTTCTAAACTAATTTATCACTATGTCGCACATTTGGAAAAACTATTTCTTTCTCTGAAAGCAGTTTGATATTCATGATTCCTTGGCCACTCTGTTGATAGCATCAACTGTCGTGAGAGCACCTGTTCAATAAGAACAGAACTGAGGTCACTGAGCCATCTCCACCTGTCAGACACAGACTATTTTTGGTGGTTTTACTAGACTTGGCCAGATTGAAGCCTCAAACTAACGGAAAACTCTTTCCACTTTCCAGCCCTTTTAAAGACATGCAGCCTCCAATATTGTTAAAGTTTTATCACACAAGTAATAATCTTTAAAGGCAAGAGCAGAAATCTTTATAAGGCAGTAGAGCTTCTCTTTATAGAAGATCTGAACTTACAGCAAATGCTGCATATCAATACTGAATGCAAAGTGAAACCTCACTTATGTAACCATTTCAGAAGCTGACAGAACAGCACCTTTAACAGACGCAGCCCTTAATTTTCTTCAGTCTCCTACTTTTGAAGAACACAAGACTACTAAGCTTTTTCTCCTTCCCACAGAAGCACACCCCTTTAAACTAGTTTTATTCTCACCATTAAAGTACTAGGGAAAATCAAATATGCTTACTTTAGATAAGAGATTATTCAGTTCATGAGGATGCAGTTTCACTACTTCCCCAAGTTGCTGTGCAGCTGCTTTTCTTGTTACTGGTGTTGTACCGGTGTCCAGTAAAATGAAGAGACGATCAAGCCTAAATGTGATTGACAAAAATCGAAAAGTTATGCTATTCATAGCTGCCCATTTCTATTAATATTCCCCCACATTTTTCAGTTTATATAACTCAAACAGAAGAGATGTCTGCCTGAAGACTGTCAGTTGGCAGGGTGAATAATGTACTATTTTTCTAGTACGCATAGTTGCTCTAAAAGCACATTTAATTTGGTAACAAAAAAACGAGTAATTGTAAGAAATGTTAGTTTAAAAAATCTACAGTTACAAGAAAAAAATTAATTGTTCCTGTCTTTGTTCTGTGATAGAATATTTTCAATCTTGAAACATAAATATGTTGTAAGTGATCATCAAATTCTATTTGATAGAAAAAGCAGAGGGCTCAGCTGCTCCTACAGCATATTATCACTTCTATTGACAACACAGCCTGTTATCTACAACACCTAACTCTACTTCTCCAAGATGACAAATTTTTAGTTTTCACATCTTTTCCCCCTAATTACCTGGAATATATAAAACCAAACCTCTTGTTATATTTACAGCTGGGAAATAATCTGATACTTCTGCCCTTCCCATAAAATACAGGGATTTAACCAGCAGATCTGTTTCCACAATAACTCTGTATTTAGTGAAAGACTCCAACCATTTATTTGTAGAACGGCTCATTTATTTCTTGTTTGGAGTTACTGAATGAGAAATAAAGTGTCTTTACTATGTTTTTACATGATAACTATCCAGATACTCAAATCTATGACTGAATTTACAAGTGTTCATTACTCCCTCCACTATCAATGCGTTGATTAGAGCTCTCTAATGAGTGACAAGTTTATCCATTAATAATTGGGCAGCATGAGGTTATTACTGAATATAAATCTAGAACCTGCCCACACAGTGCAATCAAAATTGCCCCTTCCAGTCTTATCATAAAAATACTTCTCCAAAAACTGCAACAATACAAAATCAGACCTTACACAGCAGTGAAGCTCACCTAGACCAGCCTGGCAAAATAAAGATATAGGTATCCTTAATAACCAATCTTCATAAATACACATCCTTGATTTGAGCACACACAGGAAAGGACAAACGCCTTGCCCCTGTTAGTCTGTTGCTACTAATCACATTTCATGCAAACTGCCTTTGACATTAGCTCCAATAATTTAAAAAGAAAAGAAAAAACCACCAAAACCTCTTTCCAGCATCACTGGATTTTGTATTTTCTTTGGCATGCTTAAATTGCACTTAATCCTGAGTATACCTTACAACATGTCACAACACAATAGAAACTACAGTGCAGGGCCAAGGCAATACCAAAACCCAAACACTCTCATAACTGGAGGTGCTAGATTAAGTATTCATTAGATTAAAAAAATTCTAGCTCCAAGTATTTAAAATAATTTTAATTTTTTAGACACAATTCTGATATTTGGCATCTTAAAAATAACTCTCTTCCTACTACTAAAATAGGTGAGCTTATTTCAATTTCTGTAGATAAAACTAGAGTTTCAATTGCTATGATTTACTAGTTGTTTTAAAGTCACAAAAACTAAACCCCGGATGTATCTAATCCAGCAGTTTTGTGTGATTAGACAGTCAAGGAGAAAAATGCTATACAGATCCAACTCTTCCAAATCACTGATAGTGGACTAGTCATGAGAAACATACTAGGTACCTCATTAGTTGCCAGTATTTTTCTTCAGTGCTTTTGACAGTAATAACCCAACCTGATTTGCAGCAGTCAGTATTATTCAATAGAAAACGTGGTAGCTTTCAGAAGAACCACTGTTTGCTCCAACTTGCTTCTTCTCAGCCCTTTCATTCTTCATCTCTCCGTGAAAGTTCAGTGTTCCATACTCAAGTTTGCCATCTAGTACCACACACTCCTTCAACTATCAAATTATCTTTTTTCATCTTTAAATCAAGCACAAGATGCAACTTTGACCACTTCCTCAGCTAGAACTCTTCATGTGTCAAAACAAGAGGAAACATCTACGTCAGCCTACCCTCAAAAACTCAACTTGAATTCCAGACTTAGTTACAACACTACATCTTCACTCCTAAAACCCACAACTTTTTGAAGCTGTGTTAGCTACAAAATACGGTTTGTTTTGTTTGGGTTTTTTTTTAACCTACAGTATGCTTGGTTTGTAAATTATTATTTTAAATTGTAATATGCTTAACTTACACACAAATGCAAATCAAACAAAAAAAGAAACTTTCAGTTGTCTGACATCACTACAGGAAGGTTTCAGCTTTCAGCTCCAGCAAAATACATGGAAATAGGATTAGCAAATACAGCCAACAACACCTGACTAACAGCAGTCCTGATCACACTAATCATTCTCTTTTCCTCCCGCAGGAGGATGTAAAATCCCCAAACTGGTAGTATTTTGGAGCTATTAAGATTTTCAAATTAAGTGTTGGTGTTGCTGCAGCAGAGTATGACAGAGCCTGAAATCTGCATGAGTTGGAAGGGTAGCACTGAAAAAGTTGTCTATGAACAGCAGTGCTGGTTGGTTTTTTGTAAACGAAAGCTTTCAGTCTGAGTTTCATTAAGAATAAAAAAAAACCACTAAAAATTCTAAATTAATTAGCTTTGAGTACCTCAGATTATAATTTTATATTATTATTATTAATAGCTGGAAAAGAAGTTTCCTAAGTTCTGACAAGGTTTTCATTCTCAGAACAAACTAACAGTCTCTAAACAAGTTATTAAAGCCAAACAGAACTAAGTTTTCTAGTGGCATGTGGTTCTCTGCTCTTCATGTTACGCGGTGCTGTAAGCAGGGCACCAGATGCCTCACATCATTCCCAGAAGTGTGAAGCAGTGGGGTAGAGTGAGATGCTCTACAATGCAGATAAAAATTTAAATTATTTTATGAAATACTTCAACTCTGTCCAAAAAATTGTTCTAAGCCTATAGAAGACACAGACAAATAACAGAAACACAAGGAATATTCTGGGGAAGAAAAATATTAAGACCCAAAAGATTTATAAATTATTATGAAAGATAATTATAAATTATTATGAAAATTTAAATACCAATGCATGCTAAAAATTAAATATATCTCTAAAACTACTTCTTCTGCACTTAACTGCTGCAATCAGAACTAAAAATACAAAGTTCTTCACTTTTAACTCATAAACAATGAGTTTAGATCCTTCTGTCATCTTCCAATCCTGTGTCAACTACATCTCATCAACAGGACAGCAACCATACACGACCCTGATGTGAACTCATGCCATATGGGCTCAGTACAAGCACTACCTTGTTCAAAGGGGTAAATAATTTCTTCCTCTCACTTTAGAAATTCAAGATTTCTCTAGTCCCTGTTGAAGTGTATCAGCAAGATACGACTGGGGGCAACAATCCGAAGTTCTTATGATCAGCACTCCACTCAAATTAACTATTTTTTCTTCTAAGAAACACCTTTTACACTGACAGAGTCCATTAGAAATGTTTCTGACACAGACATCAATGCAGCTTAAGAACAGGTATCCAGTAGCATCTGAGATGTTTCACCTATAGAAGAGCCACCACAACGAAGTGGTGGCACTCTCCAGGTACCACAGTGATTTCATCTTCTGGTCACCAGTTTTGCACATTCAGCATTAAACCAATTTAGACACGACCCTCACACAGGCACAGGAGGCAAATGCTGCAACAAATGACCTGTTCCGTTCTTCATGCTGATCTGCAGTTCTTTGCTCCTGCCCCCAAAATGAGGGCTGATCTCCATTTGAAGGGACAGTTGTCAAACTATTTAAAGTGAACCTTATAGCACTCCTGTGAAAACTGAATGATGTGGATTTGAAAGCCCTTCAGCTCCAAAGGCATTAGAAAGCTAGTAGCTGGATAATTAATGTCAAGATACAGGTATTAGCAACAGTATTTTCAAAATGTTTGCAAAAGAATGCATATGCAGCTGAACTGTATAAAGACACCAATTGTCCCAGTGTAAGTGTTCTAACTGGATTGCATCCCCACAGGACTTCAGATGATGAAATTTCCAAGTTGTTGCTTTTAATGAGTAGAGGCTTAAAAGGGACAGTGAACTGATCACTGCTGCCCATGAAATTATCTGTTTCAACTTTACATCTCTGTGCACCAGCATGTTAAACTGTCCACAGAGCAATCTCTAATAGTAAAGGCCATCTGGTATGAACATCTTGTAACTACCTTAGCATATCCTCCAACCCATTAAAATTGTGTGACTGTACAAAAAATCCTTAGTGGCATAGTCCTTGGAACAGTAATGTCAAGCTCTGCCTAGAGCACTTTGAAAAGCTGCTAGCTAGCACCCATGAAAAGGCAAGAGAATACTCTTAAGAGTTGATATTTTTAACATCCAGAAACTTCCTCCCAGGCACTATTTCTTAGTACAGAAATAGCCAAAACACCTTGAAAATATCCCTAAATTAAATTTTAGACTTGACAAGAGTGAAATTCAACCTAAGGTCTAATGGAGTCTGAGCTTTTCTTGTTGACCTGACAGTCCTCTGCTGTTGCTTCATCATTTGGTCAAATCCCAGCTTGGTCAGCTCTAAACACTCGCTCACATGAACGGTTAAGTAATCAAATAAGCAACTTCCAAATATACAATCAGCCAGTAAGAGAAAAAAACACCCAACAGAATTCAGAACAAAATCCAGAAGTGCGCTGATAGACAAAGAATAGATTGTGATTTTACTTCTCCTAGGTGTGTAAATAGTTATGAAGGCGGGACTGTGGACAATGAAGAAATCTTGTTTCCTACACAGCAGCTGAAGCAACATCTGGAATGAAACAACAGCTCCATGACCACACTGGGTCACAGTATTCTATACTGCATATGGAAGCCAACCAAATGCTAAAATTAGTATAATTAATTCCATATGGATTGTATATTTCATGTATGATCTACAACTTTATGCTGTACAAGTTTTACTTGTAAACTATTACATATGTATCTACAACTAATAGTGCATCCCAAAACACGATCAATTACATTACAAAACCTGTCAGAAAGAATCAGAGGTTGAAACAGCTGTCACGACAGACTAATACAAGATGTGTATCAGTAAGTTACAAAGTGAGCATCTCGGTGACAATTCAAATTCCATCTGCTGGAGCAGGTTGGCATTCTTATCTGACTTTCAACTTCCACTTCAGTCCATTAGAAAAGTGTGTCTCAGAAACTGAGAGCTCTATCTCATTCGGGCAGCAGTGCACATGCTACTTCTGCTTCCCCCCTTCCCATGACTGTATCAGCCCTCCCACAAAGAGCAGCACAGAAGGCAGTCCACTGTTCTGGTCTTCAAGTTAAATCTCCACCAACAACAGAAGAGTTACACTATTCTACCGCCACCTTTCGAGCCTGAACTCCCATAAGCACATTGGTTATAGAACATCTATTCTAAAGCTTTGGGCATAGGCCTTTAGGTAGCAGTGAATGCACATTGCTCAGGTTAACTCCTGCTTTTCATGCAAGAGCAGCCAAGAAGTAATAGCTTCTAAAGAAGCTGAATTCTTTATAGAGGAAGTCTGTGATAACCCCAAAAACCATTTCTAAAAGGTATGCAGTGCACTTAAGACATTTTTGATGCAGTATTCATTTTGAAATGTTATATAAGTAATGATGCCAGCCAGTGCAGCCACTTGTTCTTGTGAAGTCACAGCCCTACACTTCAAAAGCTGAGAGTAATAGATGAGGCCTGCCTAGTTCACAGGAGCTTTAGTCTCACAGCCTTTTGACACTATTTATTTTAAAATAAAAACTAGGTTCCTAATCCACATATTACCAGTCATACACAAATTCAAGTAAACAAAACCACTGAAAACTCTAGAAAACAGTATTAATCTTACACAGATCAAATAAAGAATGGGTGGCAAGAGCAGCAAGTTATGCTCTCCTATATTTCTGTAAGGAACTGTCTTGAACATACCCTGAAGAGGTTGTCTTTAAGGTATTTCAGGGAGAGCTTAGAAGGATATACCAACTAAAAGCAAATTGTTTACTCTTAATGCACCTTACCAGCTTCCTTATTTTGTTACATTTTAAAAGGACATTGGTTCTCATTCATACTGCGAAGGCACTCAAAACCAGGAGAAAGCCATTAACACCTTGGTGTTAGAATAATATATGAGGTGCCTTTGAACACATTAAAGAAACTGGAAAAAAGTTTTATTAGCTACTGAAGGACTATCGTCATTTTACTACCTACTGAAACTCTACCATCCTGAGTAATCTATGAGTTGTCATTCTCTGGGAAGTATTACTTCAGAAGGAAAAGTATCTCTAAAGATCACTAGTGAGCCACTGCAATTGCTCACTTGGATCGTGCACTTTGCAAGAATGAAGGCAAGGAAAACTTTTCACTTCTTTTTTTCCTTCTCAGTTCCACTATCAGGAACATGGGGATTTTTATTTCAGCTATGGAAACATTATACTACTTCATCTATACTTCTAAGACTGGTGACAGAAGCTAAGGCCTACCAAATGAGTTTGCACATTCACAGAAGGAAGATCAACCTTCCCACCCGCTTCTCCCTACTTCTGGAGGATGGCATTCATCAGTCTCTTCAGCATAAAACTACCAAAGAGATGAACACATACAATGCAAATATTCTGCAACATCTTTTGGTATGAAGTATCTCATATTTTGCTTTATGTCTGTTCTCTAGAGCATCAACACAGAAACGTTATATAGAAGGAGTTCTTCAATCCATGTAACAGCAGAATCTGGTCAAGCACGCATGTACACATAAAATGCAGAATTAAATATCAGACTTTTTTTAAGTGTACAACTAGTCACACAATTACTTTTAAGATGACCTTACTAATAGCGAAGTTGCAAATTCTCAATCTAATCTGGAGGTATTTCAAAGCATTCCCTATGTTTGTTTGGATCTCCCTGAACATACTAGGGTTTTGAGAAAGGTTTTTAATTGGCCAAAAAATAGAAACTAAACTTTCCTGGGAAAACAACCACCTGATAATTTACTGTTTTAAGAATGTAAACTACCCCAACCCTCACTTCCAAAAAAAGTTATTTTTAAAGTAACGGTTCCAATATAGAACTATCCCTAATGAAGTTATTGCTAATATTAATGCTTGGTATGCACTCCACAAGGACTGTGGGCTTTGGAGAAAGATTAATTTGAGTCAGCTTCTTCCTCACTCTCCAAACTTGTATAGGAAAGAGGCATTCAACAATGAAATCTTATGTTAGTCCATCAAAAAAAAAAAAGTAACTAACTACAAAGAGGAAAAGCAGAATTAGTACAGAAGCTGGAGCAACCAAACCTTTGCAAAAACACAGTTATGTGGTTATATACACAAGTACACAAACAATTATTTGTAATATGTTTGAAAGGAAAGGATCTTTGAAATTCAGTGTTTTGAAGTAAAAGGTGAAGACAAGGTATCTTTATTTACAAAAGCAGCACTGACACTGTATCAGCATTCCTATGGTCCAGCAGCAGAAAGGTCCATTTGTCAGGAGATGCTGTGTAACTTCAAAGGGACATAGATAGGCTTTGCTCTATTAAAAACAAGCATAAAGCCAACTTTACACATTATCACTTCTTACAATTATAGAAACACTGGTATTCACCAGGAATAGTCAAGATGTTACAGCACTCCAAAATATGTATTCTTTTACCTAAGTTACATGTGAAGCTGTAACAATTCTGTACCAACTAATCAGTATTACAGCACTTTTAGTGAAGTTCCATACCTCGTGTTCAATTGTGTAACATTTGGATATTAAAATTATAATCTGAAGCAATATATAACACTATTATTAACACACCAACTTTTTTAGTGCTTCACACTGAATCTTACAATGAGCCATGTCTTGTTTTCCTTTGAGTTCCCAGAAGGTGTTAACTAAATCTTTGTACTGCTGCTTTCCACTAAAGCAACCTTGGTAACTGAAATGGAAACCAGCCTTCACAGCAGACACAGCCTCAGCATTCAGCTGAAAAGCTCTATCTTGATATTCCTGTTAGCCCCCATATCACACGTACATTAGCAAAGTTGGTTAAGCAGACTGACCAGACCTAATGTAATTAAGACGACTCCTCTATTTTACATGATGACTTATTTTAATGTACACGGTAATCTTGTTACAGCAATCCTTACTACTTCCATATTCTTCTGGACAGATTTGGAGGATGAGAAAAAACCACAACAAACATAGAACAAGTCGATAAAAAAAACAAGAGTAGAATAAAACAAAAGGATACTTTGCAGAAACTACAAACCTTAAAATAAAACACCTGCTACTAGAAATTTTAAAAGGTGCTTTGCTGCCATGAATTTTAATGAAGAATGGATTGCCATTATAAATGTCCACACCTTTACTTTGCTACACAGAATTGTAAACTTATTCACACACAGCTACTGAAACAGAATTTACATTTGTGATAGCACTTTGGAAGTAGAGATACCACCAACACGTGACTTGGAGCTAATCTATCACAAGCTTAATTTGGATTTATGGTTTCCTTTCAACTATCCTGTTAGGAAGCTTAACGCGCCCATTTCACACNTAAAACCCCCCACTTCACAACACAAATAAAAAAAAAAAAAAAAAAAAAGAAAGAAAGAAAAAAGGCAGGAATGTGTGCTCAGCATTTTTTATAAAACAGCTCTGTTAAGACACCCCTCTGTATCTGTGAATGCTTAAAACGCTGGCACACCCCAGAGCACATGTGTGCAAGCAGATACTGCCCAACATTCTGAGGCAGAGCCAGAATACACTGATCACTTTTCTCCATGAAAGCCTGTTTTATTTTGGTTGCTTTACAACTAAGGGCTCTGAAAGACAAAACCGGTTTCTCGCCAGTTTTTGTAACTCAGTATCATAATTTCCTATTCCCTAGCAGTTTAACCACCCTGGGAAGGACTGGCCAACAAAACGAAGGTGTCGAATTCAGGAGGAAGGCCGAGACGCCCCAGGCAGAGCCCCTGCGGCCCGACGAAGGGAGGGGGCATGGGAGTCACCCCAGGCCAGGAAGCAAACCCAGGCGCCGGAGCACGCAGCCACCCCCGACCCCAGCGGGGCAGGCCCCGACTCCGCAGGCTCCCAAAGCAAAAGGAGATGGAAAGCGGGCACCCCTCCTCCCTCCCCTCCCCGCACCCAGGCCACACGGAGAGCCGGGAGCGCCGGGTCGCCGCTGCCGGTCTTCCTTTCCCCATTCCTCCCAGATCCCACCGACCTGGAGACGGCCATGGCCGCCCGGAGCCGGGCCTGGCTGACGGCGGGCGGCGGGACGGGGGGGCCGGGGTGCTGCCCCGGCGGAGGGCGCTGGGCCTCGCTCGGGC
>VZTH01017407.1:761-14907 GCA_013397815.1 Aleadryas rufinucha | reverse complement strand
CCGTGGTGCATTCAGTGAGCGGCACCCGCACCTCCCTGCGGAGCGGGCAGCGGTTCCCGGGCTGCTCCCGGGGTTTGCTCCCCCATTTTGCTGAGGCCCATTTTGGGGAGCCAGGGGGATCCCACCCACACCGTCCAGACTGCACCTTTCCCTTCTCAAACCCCATCTTTTCCCTGATCTCTTCGGATCTTTCTGGAGGCAAGGCACCTGCAGCTCTCTGGTGATTGCTAAAAATAAAAGATAAAAGATGAGTGCGAGCACAGTTTAGCATTTCAAAGTTTGTGCTCCCCTCTCAAACTCTGAGACCCGAGTGAGGATCAGGAGTTAAACGGGTCCCGAATCTCCACGCACTGCCATCCAAATCCCCCCCTCCCGCCAGTTCTGCTCAGCTGCAATCTTCCCACCGTTCGGGCAGAATTCCCGGCACCTCCATCCTTTTTCCCGGCACTTCTTTTCCCCTCCCCTGCTCAAAAAAAGGGGGGAAAAAAAAGGAAAATAAAAGCAGCCTCTCTACATCCCTGCGGGAGTAGCAGAGGGGCTGCCCCACGGCTGGGGACACCGCTGCCCCTCAGGACAGCCCGGGGAGGGACACAGCTCTGTCCCCGGGGTCGGGCCCCCAGCACAGTCCCAGTGCCCACCAGTGTCACCAGTGAACTGCCGAGCCGGGTCTGAGCCCCGCTCTTCCTTCCCCGGAGTCTTCCTCCTCCGAAGGCTGACAGCTATATTTTATTTTATTTCATTTTATTTCATTTTATTTCATTTTGTTTCGTCACCTGGGGTTTTCCATCCCTTCTGGAGCAGGTCCCCTCCTTCCTGGGGCTCGCACTCCAGGAAGGAGCTGCGGAAGTCTCCATCCTCCCCGGACACAGAGGTGGAGGGATGGAGGGATGGATGCATGGATGGATGCATGGATGCATGGATGCATGGATGGAGGGGCAGAGCGTGGTGTCCCTGCTTCCCGCTGGGAAGGGAGAGGCTGCTCCTGGTGCCGCAGGGATGATTCCCTGCCAGCCACTGGGGCAGCTCGGGACCTCACCGAGGCCTCAGCGCGGCTTTGGGGACAAACCAGACGGAATAAGGCAAAGGGCTGAGCGGGACTGGCCCTGTTTGCACCAGCCCGGCCCTATAAGCCGGGATTTGGGATGTGGCACGAGCGGAGGGGTCTGTAGGGGTCCGGGTGACGCGGGCAGCACCGGCTCCTGCGGCCTCTGCTCACACACCGGGACCCTGCACCGGGATCTCTGTGCACAGGGAGGGAAATCCAGCGAGTGCACCCCGGGACAGCAGCCCGGGAAGGGGGAGCCGGGGGGAAACCACCCTGAGCACCACGGCTGCCCCAAACTCCTGCTGGTGGAGCTGGGATGAGGAGCAGCGTGCAGCTTCCCCGATGACGCGGCTGGGACAGGCTCCCGAGGGCCGGGGCAGGTCCCTGGGGCACAGCGGGGGCTGAGCCGGGTCCGTGCCCACTGGGACACCCCTCAGCCCTATCCCGGGGGCAGAGGCATCCCTGCATCCCTGAGGGAACCCCAGGGGAAGCACAGGCCGGGGGAGCTGGTAGAAATGCAGCCAACAAAACCCCTCACGGCCGTTTTGCACTGAGAACACCCCAGAATTTCCCCCACATCAGGAACGTGGTGTTTGGGATAAAAAGCCTCGCATCATATTGTTAGTGGGTGTAAAGAAAATCCTTTTGATGTGGCAAACGTCTCACAAAACCGAAAAAACCAAAAACAAAAAAAAAGCCCAGTTTGAAACCCTCCTCGCTTACAGAATGTGCTTTTCTAATTTAACCCTCCATCACCTGGAGGTTCCACACAAAACAGGAATTCTTCCTTCCCTGTCCTGGGAAGACCAAGCTGCAGATTCCAAGCGAAATAGTTTAAAAGCAAATTTAAAACCAAAAACAAAGAAGAAGTAGGAAGGGCTACAGCAAAGCCCCCAGCAGCCAAACTCTTGGGCTTTAATTTCTGGGGGGGACACGACGATTTTCCCCGCTCCCTGATTACCCCCATTCGGCAGAAGGTCGCCCGCCTCCCGCGCTGTGCAGGTGCTATTTCCAGGAGTGCAGATGTTATTTCCCAGCCCGGCCGGTCTCCCCGGCCGTAATGACACGTTCGGGGCTCATTTCCACGCCAGCCCGTGCCTGTCGCGGCGGAGGTGCTGACCCCGGCGCGCCACAATTGACACGGAGATGGAGGCTGATTTGGGGGGGGGGCCGGTTTTCAATAACCCGGCGTAAAAGCCAATTTATCTCTGGCCCCGAAAGCGGTGCTTTCCCCTCGATAATCAGCGGCTTGGCAGCGCCGCGGTGGCAGCTCGCCTCGGCTCGGCTCTCACCGATAATTTGCGGAGATTAAAAGGGGCTCGGGAGCGGAGGCTTAAGGAATTGCTTTCTGAAGACGTCGCGAGATTGGAAAAGGAACCCGGGGTATTCCAGCGCACTCCAGAGCCGTTTCCACGCAAAGCCCGGCATTAGGAGCCTGAAGTGGCGCTGGATGGGCTGTCCACAGGCAAGGCGAGGAATTAACCCGGCGCGGGGACACCGCCGCTCCCCTGCCAGGGGAGACCGAGCCCTTCCCCAGGACCTGCGGGATGCGGTGCCCGGCCGGAATGCCCGGCAGGAATGCCCGGCGGTGGCTCGGCCGCGCCAGGAGAGCCGGGGGCAGGTTTGGGGGGTTGCTTACCCTAAAGTCAGGCTTAGGGAGGTGTTATCTCCCCGCTATCTCCCTGCCCACCCTCACGGTGTCCTGCCCCTCTGTCCCTGGTGATAACTGCCATGCCATAATGTTTATCCTCGTCCTGTAGGTTTCCCTCGTGCTGCTTTTTTGGGATAAAACCCCCCACAATAAGTACACTGGTCTCCCGCACCCGTCCCGGGAATTCCTGCTTGCCGGATGGAGGTGTTTTCCCGTGGGACTCGGGCGGCGGAGGCGGGACGAGCCAGCTTTCCTCCTGCCTGGGGAAGGGGATGTTTCCCGCTGCTGAGCTCCCAGGTGAGTGTTTCGTGTCCTCAGACCCACCCGGGAAGAGTTCCTGGGACGGGAGCAGAGCCGGTTCCAGGGCGGGCAGCAGGATAAGCGAAACATCCCAGAGCTGCTGTTGAGGTTTTCCCAATCATTGGGGAGGCAGAAAACATTCCAGGGCTGCTGGCTGATATTCCTGTGGCTTCTCCTCCAGCTCTTCCTCACGTAGGTATTTTCCTGGCACTGCAGCGCTCCATGCCCGGATCCCTCATCCTAGATCCTTTATCCCTGATCCCTGATCTCTGATACCTGATCTCTGATCCCTGGATCCCTGATCCCTGACCCTTGGATCCCTGGTCCCTGCCCATTCCCACCTGGCAGTTGTGCTCGGCCCGCTGCCCCTCTCCCTTCACTGGGGCTGTGTTTTTCATTCCATGTCGTTTCCCCCGTTTAATTAGTGGGGATAACGAGGCTGCCTTTCCCTGTCGCTGCAGTGGGGGTGAGGGAACACCGGGAAATCCGGGCTCCCGAGCTGTTCCCGGGTCGGAATTCCCTCCTGGCATGTGCCACTCGTGGCTGCTCCTGCCTTTGGAACTGGAGCCCTCCCACCTGGCACAGGGATGGTTTTCCATGGGTTGTGCCTGGCCTGGGCTATGTTTGGCATGGGCAGAGGGGTCACCATGGAATTCCTGCCTGGTTTGGGATGGAAGGCACCCTAAAGGACCATCTCCTCCCAGTGGGCACTGGATTTGCCAGGGCTCCGTCCAGCCTGGCGTGGAGCACTTCCAGGGTTGTCTGGGGTTTCCTGGCAGAGCTGGAGTCACACAAAGCCCCAGGCAAGCACTGGGCTTTTCCTGGGAAAAGGGGAAAACAAAAATATGGGAAAACCTCCATTTGGTTTGGGTTTAGACTCAGTGTGAGGAAGCCATGAAGCAGAGAGACTTCCTGAGGGATGATATCCGCGACCTTTAAAGTTGGAGCAATATTCCATGTACAGTTAGGAGTGACTGCAGTGACTCGGGGCCCTGGAGCACCAAAGTGGGGAAAAATCCCCTGTTTTGGAGGAAAAACCCATCCCTCTTTTGGAGGAAAAACCCATCCCTCTTTCCTGTGCCACCCTGGGCAGCAGGGCTGTGTCTGAGGGGCGCAGGACCTGACAGGGGAACAGGGAACGTGGAGAGCCAGGGAACACAGAGCAGTGGTGCAGCCGTGGGTGTGAAATGGGCATCGGCTGGGATTTAGGGATGCTCATCCCCCTGCCAGTGGCAGCTGAGGAGCAGCTTCAGGCCTTGCTCCCTGTCCCTGGAGCAGGAGGAGCTGGAGCCCAGACACGGCAGAGGCGGGATAAACCCGGGATAAACCTGCGGGAGCTGAGGGGTGACAGCCGGTCCTGCTGTGGGATCACCCCGAGACAGACCCCATCCAGGGGCCCCTCCTGGACTTCTCCAGCACTCCCAGAGCATCCATGGTTGGATATTGACTCCTCCTGGCCCTGTTGGGTCCTGTTGGCAGCTCCAGCCCGTGCAGGGCAGGGAAACACCACACAGAGATCCTCAAAATCCGACTGGGGTTCCCTGGGAGCTGTGGAGCAGCATCCCGTGCTCTGTGGGACAGCCTGGTGTGGAGGGGATCCAGATCCTGGGTGGGGAACGGCCGGAGCTGGGAGTGACAGGGCAGGACAAGGCGGGGTCAGGAGGAATTGGTTAAAGTGGATTTCTGAAGGATGTGACCCCGGAGGAGACGAGTTCTGCTCTCAAACGAGCTCCTGGTGGTGGGAGGCCCCTCCCAGGCTGCCTCCCCAGAAAATCCCCGTTGCCGTGGCCACCTCTGCCTGGATCCAAAGCTGTTCCACGAGGAAATTCCCCCTGGGCCGTGGCAGGCAGGGAGGGTGCCCTGCCGACGCCTCCCCAGCGCTGGGAATTGAGGAGCAGCATTCCCACGCGGAACTCCGCGGCGCAGCCACCGTCCCTTCGTGGCTGAGGGACACAGCCCAGCCCCTGCCGTGGGGCTGTCACCTGCAGGAGTCAGGGAGAACCCCTGGGAACATCCCACTGTTGGAATGCTGGCACATTCCCCGCCTGGAAAAGCAGCGGAGAGGTTCCACACCCGGGAACCCCCGAGCAGACGCTGGAGAGGTGCTGGACTCTGCTGAAAGGCTTCTTTAGGTTGAGGAAAGGGGAAGCTGAAGTTAGGGACCTTCTCCCGCGTGTTTCCCCCTGCTCAAGGCCATCCTTTCTCCCGCAGCCCTGCTGTGGATCCCCGCTCGGGCCTGTGGCTTCCCGCCCGTGTCACGGCTCCCCGGCGCCGCTGTCACCATGGAGTTGGCTCTGCAGGGCAGGAGAGGAGCTCCAGCCACCCACACCGGGCTCAGACAGCCTGGTGATGGCATCCCAGGGCTTGGGATGATCCCAAATGGATGCAGGGCCGAGGGGCTTCGACCCTCGCTTCGCTCTTCCCTCCTGAAGCGCTCCCGCTGGTGCGTGGGGGTGGGAGTGGAGCTGAGGGAGCTGAGGGTGGAAGGAGATGAACATGCCTGTAATTCTCCCTCTCGTTTTCCTGCAGGAATCTTCCCTGCTCCGGAGCCCTCGGGAATGCTGGAGGTTTTTGTTTTCAGGGCTGTGGAGCTCGCCAGGGCAGGGTTTGGGGTGTCCTGTGGGGAGCTGTCCCCTGCTGGGCTCCAGGTGTGTGGGATGCAATTCCCAGGGCCCACCAGCGCTGGGAATGCCTGCTCAGGGAGCCAGGGAAGGGCTGAGGGTTTTCTCGGGGAGTTCTTGGGTTCTGGCTCCTGCCAGGAGCCAGCCTCGATGGTTTTAATGGATTTGTTCTTAATTTGTGTGCCAGGTCTGGTGCTGGGCTGGCCCCAGGTCTAAGCCCTGCTCTGTCAGCCCTGATCCGGGAGGTCGCTGGTGGCTCCGTGCTGCTGAGCCCCTTTTCCATCCCTGGGGAAGGAGTTGCTGCCCCTGGGAGGTGTCTGTGTGACAGCTCCGGGTCTGTGTGACAGCTCTGGGTCTCTGTGCCAAACACGTCCCTGTTCCCACTGCAGGGGGGTGTGAGGGGGCTGGCAGCTGCCTGGTGGCCACCAGCAGGGTCATCCTCACCGAAAATACGGGAATGAAAGGTCCTGGTGGGTGGGGAGAGGTGGGATGGACGCTGTCCCTGGGAAGAGCAGGGCCTGGGGCTGGGTGTGCCCTGCGGTGGGACAGGGACGATCCCGGCCTGGCGTGGGCTGTCCCTGCCCGGCTCCACAGGGAGACAGGACAGGTTATCCCTCGTTTCTCTGGGATTCCAGCCGAGCTTCCCGCAGTCTGGGGCTCTGTGGTGTGATCC
Organism: Aleadryas rufinucha; assembly: GCA_013397815.1. Classification (NCBI taxonomy): domain Eukaryota; kingdom Metazoa; phylum Chordata; class Aves; order Passeriformes; genus Aleadryas; species Aleadryas rufinucha. Next base: position 8,617 of record VZTH01017407.1, on the reverse strand, counting down.
CAGAACCACTGAGGCTGGAAAAGCCCTCCCAGCCCATGGAGGCCAAGCTGTGCCCCTTCCCACCTCGTCCCCAGCCCAGGGCACTGAGTGCCGCCTCCAGGAATTCCTTGGACACTCCAGGGATGGCGACTCCAACACTTCCAATGCCTGACAGCCCTTTCCATGAAGGAATTCCCGCCGCTGTCCAGGCTGGGTGTCCCTCTGTCCCTGGCACACGGACTGCCCCAACCCCACCCCGCCGGGGCGGAGGTCCCGGTGCTGGAATGCCGCCGGCACCTCTGCCGTGCGCGTTCCGGCGTTAAACTGCTAATTAACGATGACATTTGAGCCCTGTAGAACCCGGCAGGCAGTTAATTAGCTCTCTCCATGCGAAGGATACCGGGGGAAAAAAAATAATTGCTTGAGGAATCGTCGCGGCCTTCCCTCGGCGAGGTCCTGCCCGGGAGCCTGCCGGAGCCGCGCTCGGAGAGGCGCCGCTGCCAGAGGGCGATCCTTGGGAAGAGAGGTGTGAAGGAAAAGGTTATCCGGGAGATGTGGCTCGCGCGGTGTTGTTCGGTGCTCCCGAGTCCGAGGGAAATCAATTACCCGAGCAGCTCCCGTCGGGGAATGGGTTCCTTTATTCTTTCCTAGATGTGTGCTCGTCTTTGTCTGCGCGGGGGTGCCGAACGCATCATCCGGCGGGGCCGGGAGCGAGGGAGGAGCCCCGGCCTCACACGGCCCCTGCCTGCCGAGGCTCAGGGGCTTCCCCCCCTTCCTGCCCGGTTAGAAACAGAATTTACACTCCAAGGGAGCTGTGCAGGGATGGGAGCCCCCAGCTTCACAGCCCCCCCTCAAAATTCCCTTCCCAGACGTATCCCGGTTTTACACAGACCTGCCAAACCCCTCCTGGGGTGGTGCTTACGGTGCCTTCTGCCTGTGGGCAGATCTCGCTGCTTTTGGGGGCCATTTGTCCCCCAAAACCCCCCTCAGAGGGTTTGGCAGCTCATCCCCCTGGAGCAGGACCCCGGGGAAGCTGCTCCTGTGTTTTCCCCGCCTTTGCTGCTGCTGGAACGAGGGGATCTTTCCCTTTCGAGGTGCCTTCGATCCCAGACCCCTCCACGATCCTAACCCGGATTTTTATTTCCCAGCACACCCCGTTTTCTGCCTTCCCTGACAAGGACAAGCGGGTTTTTCACTCTGGGGCCGACAAAGGCGCCGAGGGAAGCGGGGTAATGGAAACGGTGCTCGTGCCCGCGGGGATAAACAGGAATTTCCTTAACCAGATTGGAACCTCCGGCAGGTAACCTGCCCCCTGCCTCCCGCTGCGAGGAAGCCGCTTTATCAGCACACGGTTCCGCGCTGAGGCTGCCGCGGGAGCGGCGCGGTAATGGAGTTGACATCTATATAATGGAGTTGACATTTTATTCAAAAGGGAGAAGAAAAAGCCTTAACAAACAGGGGTCCCCCCCCCTCTCCCTGCTCCCCCTTTCCCTTTCTTCCCGTGCTTCGCTGTTGTCGATCCACCTCGAGCCACGCAAACTTTGTGCTGGGGGAGTAATAAAATTCCGTGCGGCGGTGGGTGCTCAGGGTTCGGGGGGATAATCGGCCTGATGAGAGCTTGGGCTCGGCTGGAGAATCAGGGCAGGGGATTTGGCTGGCGGCACACCCCTGGTCACACCTCACCCCTGCTCACACCACACCCCTGGTCACGCCATACCCCTGCTCACACCTCGCGCCCGTCCCAGTGGGTGCTGGACCCTTCTGGGATCGCCATCTCATCCCAGAGAGAGGGGATTGCCGTCCAGACTGCCCCCAGGATGGGCTGTGCTCCCGTTCTGGGGTGCTTTGGGGTCGGGAAGGAAACCCCTCCTGTGCTGGGTTGGCCAGGGCAGGGATGGGACGGGAGGTGCCGGACGGTGCTGGAGCCGAGCACCGGCTGGGCCGTGGAAGAAAAACCCAGAATGGCAGCCCCGAAGCACCCTCGGGGTGCAACTCTCCTGCAGCCCTTCCTCCCTGTGGGGCACGAGCCATTTGGGATCGTCACCCCGGGTTTGGGCGAGCAGGGAGTGACCCACAGCTCTCCCCTCCGGGTGCTGCTCTGGGTGCAGCAGAAGGATCACCGAGGGGAAACAGCTCCCAGCTCCCCAAACGCTCCGGGGATGCAGAACATTCTTAATTACCTCGAGTTAAAAGCCCCTCGGTGGCACCTTCCCCCCCCGGGGTGTGATTTAAGTCACACGTCCCCTGTTCCCCCCTCCTGACGGCTCGGTGGCTGCGGCCCGTTGACATTTGTGTTTCTGATGTAATAATCAGATGCTAAAACACCGAGATTACATTTGGATCAACACATTTGGTTCTTAAACCCCGAAAGTAATTATCTTTTCTCATCTACAGTGCGTGGAAATATGATTCCATTAACCACTGAGCGGCTCTGAGCCAACTGCGAGGCCTCCGTGGGTTTTAACCTCGGGTTTGCCCCGTGGCTGGGAACTTTTTGGGGAGCTGTGGGTGATCCTGGAGGGTTCACAGGTGGGAGCTGCCTCGAGTAGAATGAAGGTGCTCAAAACAGGGCCATGAGCATTTCCAGGGATGGATGCCTGCTAAAATAATGGGAAATCCATCTGGGTTTTCCCTGCAGGACAAGATCCTGCTGGAGCCCGAGGCGGTGAGCGCTCTCCATCTCCTCCTGCACCCAGCTCGGATCCCTGGGGAGAGCTCTGGCCACAATTAAGCGCTTAATTGGGAGAGAGCAGCGATTTCCCGAGTGTGGATCCACACATGGGAAGGGAAAACGTCTCCGTGGCGATTCAGGTCCGTCCTGCCCTGAGCCTGGGAATGGCCTCGTGGAGCGACTTCTGTCACACCCTGGATGCTGGGAATCCTCAGAAACACAAACCTTGGTTCCTCAGACGCTGCTTGAGGAGTAAAACCCCTCTTCCTGTGCCACTGTGGCCCGGTGACTCTTCCCCTGCTGGCACTGCCGCCCCTCCTGTGGAATCACAGCTGAAATTGTCTCTTTTTGCCTCCCCCCAGGTGCTGGCCGCAGACCCCAGGCAAGCATTCCGAGGATGAGAGGCCTTCCAGGCGGTTTTCCGCACGCAGAGCCGCCTGAGGACGGCGCTGGTCCCTCAGGAGGATGCTCTGGGGCGCCTGCCCTGCTGCTCTGTGCTGTTTTGGGTTCCTCCTCTGTGCCTGTGCGGGTGTGGGCCGGGCTGACGTTCTCCCTGCTCCCGTTTTTCCCTCCCCGGGAGCTGCTCCATGCCCCAGCTGTGGCAAACCCAGCTCTGTGTGTGCCCTCTCTGCTCCCACTCTCCCTCATCCCAAAGTTTCTAGGGCAGATCTGGGAAGCCCTTGGCACTCTCTCCGCTCGTTTCCCGCTCGTTTGCAGACGATGCTGCCGGGGTTTGCTGTCGGTGTTTTCTGCTTCGCCGCCTCCGCGGCTTCTCGGAACTCCTCGTTCCATCTCCAGGAACAAGCGCGGAGCCCGCCGCCGCCAGCCTGGCTCATCCTCCTTGGAGCACCTGATTCAGAGCCTCCCGAAGGCGCCGGGAGCTCCTCCAGGGGATCTCGAGTCAAGGCTCCTCCAGGCTGGCGCTGGCGCGGATGGGCTCGGAGAGCGGCACGGGCGGCACGATGGGGTCCTTGTTCCTCTCCAGCCCACCCAGGAGCTGTACCCAGCGGCTGAAATCATCCCAAATAAATGCAGGAGGAACCCTGAAGGGGCACAGGCACGGCTCTGACCGCAATTACCCGTGAGAGCCGCGTGGGCAGCTCGGGAGGTGGAAGAAGCCTGGAGCTGTGGGAGTTGTTCCTTAAAAACCGGCGGCGGGGATAAACAAGGCGTCAGAGCAGGCGGCTGGGGTGTTGTCAGAGGTCTGGGAGCACCGCTGTGGTGTTCGCCCCCAGAGGTCCCTCGGGCAGCTGCTGGAGGAGCTGAGGGTGGCTTTTCCCCCCGCTGCCTCCCACGCTGCAGCCGCAGGGCACGGAACAAATCTCCCCTCGCTCACGGCCGAGCCAAAGCAAACATCGCACGGCGACTGAGCCTCAGCCCAAACAGAGGCAGGCATCCCTGGAGGGGCTGCAAACCTCGAGACGCGCTCATTTAATCTGATCAGAGATCTGGTGGCGCTCTGGAGCGGCCGTGGGTCACTGACGGCGAGGAGGAAAGCTGCTGTTCGCCCCTAAAATCGAGCTGGGGGAAGCAGAGGCCGAGTATTTGGGGGCATCACTGCTGCTTGCACGGGGAGAGGTCCCCGCTGTCCCTGCCGGTGACCGGGGGCAGGACACCTGTGGCATTCCCCCTGTCTGGTAATTAATGCTAATTAGGGAGCAGGAGCAGCAAAGCTCCGCAGCTCCCCCGTGGCTGAGCTGGAGAGGGAAAACCCCAAACCCAGGTAGGTGCTGTTCCCTCGGGGTTTGGGGCGGCGGGGTGGAGTTACACAGGGATTGCTCCGGGATTCCCGTTGGAATTCCAGCACACTGGCAACGGCCACATGGAAAATCCGGGTGATTTATTCTTTCTTTGTGCCAGCGGTAAAAACCTGATGTGTCCAGCCAGATGGCTTCAGGCACACCACTGAGCTGATTTACAGATCCCTTTACAGATGCCAGGGCATCCAGGAAAAAAAACCCCACATTTTCCAAATTTGGAGTCTCCCAAAGGCAAACGGGGTGAGCTGGTGTCCCTGGAGCAGGTGGGACACACACCAGGATGGATGGAATTCACTTGGGTTTTCCCAGAGCTGGCACCCCACTACCACAGCACCTCCCAGTCCCTCCTGAACACTTCTGCTGGCACCAGAGGGGACAATTCTTTGGTGTTGGTGTGGACCAGCTGGGAGCCACCGGTGTGCTCCAGAGGGACTTTGTCAGGCCAGGTTTTGGGCAGGTTTCTGCCAGACAGGACCCCACAGATTTCGGTAATCAGGGGTTTATTATTTGTTTGTTACTCGCAGGTTGCAAACTCCAGGCTCAGGAGCAAGGCAGGAGAATAAAAATTTATCCTGAGTGCACCCTGGGACTGCACAAAATGAGTTCCTGTGTTCCCATTCCTCTGACTGTTTAGATGCACCGTGTGACCCATTTAGTGATTTATTTGTCCCAAGACTTCATGTGGGAAGGGAGGTTGGAGTTACATCCCATATAAAGTGTGTGGGATGCTCCAGGACGCCCCAGGACGGGATTGGGTCACCCAGTGAGTGACCACTGCTCCTCCTCTCCCTCCCTCCTCACCGCTATCAGCTCGGTTTGCTCCTGGCTGGCTCTGGGCTGAGCTTTATTCTCGCTCAGAAACCCTGAAGAGAACCAAAGCACGAAAAGCTGGGGGTGTTTCCAGTGCCTTTTTTCCCTGGAAACACGGAGTTTTAACCAAGGAGCTGCCTGAAACCCACAAGGAACAGCTGCCACCCCAAGTCAGTGCTGGTGACACCCCTGAATTCGCTTTCATCCTGGGTTCTGTGTCCCAAACCACCGCTGATCCCTCCCCTTCCTCACCTGTGGGGGGTCTGATGGGCAGCCAGGGCCTCTCTCCTGCTGAGAGAACCCCAAACCTGTCTTGGATCCCCCATGGGCTGTGCCTCACACCTGCCCCAGCCAAAGGGGCCCCAAACCCCTTTAACTGCGTTTCTGTGGGATTTTGGGGACATACCCGGGGGAAGAACCTCGGGGTCGCTTCCCTGTGGCTCTCCCTGAGATGTTTTGGGCTGGTCCCTGCCAAGCTGTCGGAATGAATCCCATTCCTGCTCCAGAGGGGAGGAGGAGGGTGAGCACAGCCCTGGGGCACGCACGGCCCGGGCTGCTGCAGCCCCGGGGAGCTGCTGCCCTAGGGAAGGAGGGCTGGGAATTTCGGTTACCTGTGGGATGTGGAGCTCCTCCGTGGTGTGGCAGAGGATGGAGACATACCCCGAGGACACGGGAAAAAAAACGCCATTTATACCAAAAGTTCCTCACTGGGTCTGATTTTGGGTTGAGAACCCTCTGTGGTGCTTTTATCTCCTTGAGGAGTCAGTGGGGTTTTTTTTTGTGGGACAGCTCTAACTGGAGAGGAGGGGAAATAATGTCTGAGAACTTCCCTGACGGGGGAAATCTCCCAGGGATTTTTGGCTTTGGACCCTTGAACGACCAGTGATGAACTCTTTTCCTTTCAGACACCCCTTCCCTGCAGGGTGTGTGTGCGGAGTGAGGCGTCCCACAGGTGGTGGGAGGAGCAGCTCCATCCCTGCATGTCCAGAGACATAATCAATTCTTAAATCAGTTTTTTTTTCCCTGAAATAGTTGAGCCTGCTCGGCCAGACCTGGTCTGAGGCGGTGACAACATTGACACCATTGATTCGTTGCAGTTTTCATCTCACGGAGAAAACTCTCCCCGAATTTGGGCTGAATCCCAGGAACGCAGCAGATCCCGAGGCGGGCTCAAGGCACTCTGCTTGTCCAAGCGAACCTGGGACAACTCCAGGCGGGTTTGTCCGAGCTCCTGGATTTCCCCAGCAGGTCTGGGGTGTTTTGTGTCGAGAGCACGGGCGTGACTCCCGGCGGTTTAATCCCAAATACGTCGGTGGAACTCGGGGGCACCGCACGCACCCCGCTCGAACCGCCCAGACCTTTGTGTGACCCAATAAAACACGTCCGAAATTGGATTTCTGTGGCTGGTGAGACCTGTGGGGCCTGTGGGGTCCTCTGAGCCTGCTGGTTATTTAAATACTGGGGAGGGAGAGGAGGTGAGGGCCACCTGCACCAGCCGTGGGCTGGGGAGGCAAAAAAGGAAAGAGGGAAAGAGGGAGAGAGGGAAAAAGGGAAAGAGGGAAAGAGGGAAAGAGGGAAAGAGGGAAAGAGGAAGGGAGGGAGGCTGCTGCCTGCACGGGCCACAGGGGAACTCAAGGGAGGGATCTCTCCCGTGTCTCTCTCATCAGAGAGCTCCCAATTCTCTACACAATTACCATTAATTAACGTGCAAAATGCAGGAGACTCGCCAGCACGGGATGAAACCCAAAGTTCAGCGAGGCATCACCCGGTGAGGGAGGAGCTGCCCTGAGGCACCTCCCTGCCGTGCCCGGGTGCCTGGATCCCNCTCCCCCCGCGGCCCTTTCGCCCCCCCCCACCTCCCGGCTCCTTAATGAACCCCGCCGAGGATTGCCCTCGTGCTCGGTAAATATTGGCTCAGCTTCCCCTCGAGCGGCTCCTCGAGCAGCCCCGAAAAACCCACAGCGCTGCCGCCTAAGCCCTACAGTCAATAGGGGACGGGGGGAAGCCGCCGCCGCCGCTCCCGGGGGCACCGCGGCGTCCCGGAGATCCGGCAGGACGAGAAAACCGGGAAAACCGAGGGCAGAAAGGAGAGGGAGAGCGGCCCGAAGCTCGGGCTGGGCTCCCACGGCCCGCTGCTGTCCCAAATCGCGACCCACGCCCGCCCTGGCGGCGGAGAGGGGCCGGGGGTTCTGCCCGGGGGCCGAGGGGCCGGACCCACCCCGGGGAGCCTCGTCCGAGCAGCTCCGGGCAGCGCAAGGATCCCGCCCCGCCCGGGGCGCGGAGGATGCGCTGGGTGGGGGGCTGGGGGCTGCTCCCCGCTCTTTTCCTCTTTTCCCCACTGTTTTCCTTCCCCTCCCGTTATTTTTCTTTTTCTGCTTCCTCAGATTATTTTTTCTTCTTTCGGTTTTTTCTTCTTTTGTTTTGTCGTCTTTTTCTTTTTCCTCTTTTTTTTCTCTTTTCTTTTTCCCTCTTTCTTTTTCCTCTTCCCTTTAATTTCCCTATTTCCTTTTTCCTTTTTCCTCCCACCTTTCCTTTTTGTTTTTTCCCCCATTCATCTTTTTTCCTCTTTTAATTTCTTCTTTCTTTCTTCATTTTTTTCCACCCGTTTTCGTTATTTTTCCCCGTTTTCTTTCCTT